>JAZKJV010002944.1:600000-880377 GCA_037367405.1 Ottelia alismoides
AATTTAAGGAATACCTTAAAGAGAATGGAATTATTTCCAATCTCACTCCTCCTGGAACTCCCCAACTTAATGGTGTTGCTGAAAGACGCAACAGAACCATCATGGATATGGTTCGTTCAATGATGAGTAAAGCACATTTACCACTTAGTTTCTGGGGATATGCAGTAGAGACTGCAATATATATCCTGAATAAGATTCCTAGCAAATTTGTACCTAAGACTCCTCATGAGCTATGGTATGGAACCAAACCTAGTGTTAATCACTTGAGGGTTTGGGGTTGCTTGGTCCATGCAAAGAATGTGGATGCAAGCAAGCTAGAATCTCGCTCTCGTGAGTGTTACTTCATAGGGTATGTTAGAGATGGTATTGGATATCAACTCTATGACCCTGAGACTCAGAAGGTTTTTGTTTCTAGAGATGTGAAATTTCTGGAGAATGATTTCCTTAAGGGTCAAGATGAATATGAAGTAAAGGAACTCATTGAATCTCCTGAGGATTCTGAGCTTCCTGAACCAGAAACTGAAGAAATAAATAAAGATGATACACCCATGCCTCTTCGAAGGAGTTCGAGGGTGGTTGCACCACCTGAAAGGTATGGATTCCATGTGTCAGGTGAAACTGACAATGATCCTACTTCATTTGATGAAGCACTCGCGGATCATGACATGGATAGATGGATGCTAGCAATGAAGTCAGAGATTGACTCCATGCATAAGAATGGTGTATGGACCCTAGAGGATCCACCTAAAGGGGTAAAACCCATTGGGTGCAAATGGATCTTCAAGAGAAAGAGGGGACCTGATGGGAAAGTAGAGACTTTCAAGGCACGGCTCGTAGCCAAGGGCTACACACAGAGAGAAGGCATCGACTACGATGAGACATTCTCTCCTGTGGCTATGCTTAAATCCATCAGGGCATTGTTAGCTATAGCTGCATATCTTGACTACGACATCTGGCAGATGGACGTCAAGACGGCTTTCCTCAATGGATACCTCGAGGAGGATATCTACATGGAGCAGCCCCAGGGCTTCATAACTGAGGATGGCAAAGTATGCAAGCTGAAGAAATCCATCTATGGGCTCAAGCAAGCTTCACGTAGCTGGAACATCAGATTTGACGAAACCATAAAGAGTTATGATTTTGTGCAGAATCCTGATGAACCTTGTGTGTACAAGAAGCTTAGTGGGAGCGCCATTGTGTTCATCGTGCTTTATGTAGATGACATCCTTATCATTGGGAATGATACAGGGATGATGACCAGTGTGAAGATTTGGCTGTCCAATACCTTTGAGATGAAAGATCTTGGAGAAGCCTCTTACATCTTGGGTCTGAAGCTGTTCAGAAACCGAGAGAAGAGGATATTGGGATTATCACAACAAGGATACATTAAGAAGATTCTTGAACGATTCCGTATGGATAGTTCCAAGAAAGGATTCCTACCCTTAAGACATGGTATCCACCTGTCTAAAGGAATGGCTCCTCAAACTGTTGAGGAAAAGAAGGCCATGGCTGGATGTCCTTATGCATCAGCCGTAGGAAGCTTAATGTATGCCATGATGTGTACTAGGCCAGATATCTGCCATGCAGTGGGAGTGGTAAGTCGTTACCAATCCTGCTATGGAGAACAACACTGGAATGCAGTAAAGAACATATTCAAATATCTTAGACGGACGCAAGATTACATCTTGGTCTATGGAGATGGTGATCTCCAAGTCTTGGGATATACAGATTCTGACTTCCAATCGGATATTGATGATCGAAAGTCGACATCAGGGTTTGTGTTCCTGTTGAACGGTGGTGCTGTGAGCTGGAGAAGCAAGAAGCAGGACACTACGGCAGATTCAACGACAGAAGCCGAATACATTGCCGCATCGGATGCTGCAAAGGAGGCGGTGTGGTTGCGCAAGTTCGTCCAGGAGCTTGGCGTAGTTTCCTCTGATACTCCCATCCCGCTACTCTGTGATAACACGGGAGCCATTGCCCAGGCGAAGGAACCCAGATGGCATCAGAAGAGCAAGCACGTAGAAAGGAAATACCACATCATTCGGGAGATTCAAAAGCGTGGTGACATCATCATCACCAAGGTGGCCTCCGCCGACAACGTTGCTGATCCTCTTACCAAACCTCTGACACAGAAGGTTTTTGACCAGCATGTAATGAGTATGGGTTTAAGGCTTGTTCCTGAATGGTTCTGAGGGCTAGTGGGAGATTGTTAGCAATGTGAGCCCGAGGCGAACCATTCCTACAATAAATGTTATTGTAATAAATGATTTATCAATAAAAGTTATTGATGTTTTGTTTCACTCCCTTTCTGATATTGAATGAATGAATGCACTATAAGGTCCCTCTGTACAATAAGGGTTATGTACCATGGCCAACTTGATAATCATACAGCTGTTGATTCAATGATTGAATCATAGAGGCTGATGCTTGGATGAATATCTAAGGAGTTAGATAGAAGACTCATCAAGCATCATCAATGATTAGCAAGTAGTGATCTCCAGTCTGAGTGGGAGATGGCAATCCCATCTCATTAGACTGATATCTGATCGACCTCTTGATGCAGGTCCTCTGCATAGGAATATTGATTCGGAGGTATCAGGTTAGTTGAGTCAATGAGTTGACTTAACGAGATCGAGATAACCAAAGACCTATGATGAATACTGTCACATCACAGGCAAACATCCTCTGACCAGAGACAGATATATTGCTATATGTCTGAGCATGTACATTTGGCAGACCAATAGGTTGATGACCTAATCAAGGTCTATACACCGGCGAGCTGGTGTTCATGTAAGGGCATATGAGTAATATGATCTCTCAAAGGGATCATACAGGTTCACTTATGAACCGGGAGACATGAGCTCACTCATGAGGTATTGGGATTGACCAAATTCCATGCATGGTCATCATGCTTTAGAAGCATGATATGAATTTGAAGGTAAGATATATGCTTTGTGAAAGCATATGATCTGTACCATATCCCAAGGACCAAGATTGAGAAACTTAATGATCGGACTATGAAGATGACAGTGTAAAAGTGATCTTTATCTTCATGATGATCATGAGTCTTCCAGTATGCAGGATGTGCAGGTATTAGGAATACCTGAAGGGTGATTTGATCATAAACGATTGTATAACCATGACGCTTCCATTCCGAGGGAGTGATGAAACAGGTCTGGATTTTAGTGACTCCTCTCATCAGAGAAGTAACCTGATCTTAGTCCATTTATTGGACATTGATCTGAATGAGATTCAGATGCAATGAGAAGATTAGGTTTACGGTCTTGATTTGATCAAGCATCTATGAGAGGTCCATGGGATCTGGATTTGAGATGTGATCTCAATATCCAAGTCACTATACGTGGAACAATACAATCGCCCTGTCCTTATCTCCAAGTATCTGAGGAGAAATAGCATTGTTCTTAAATGGTTTAAGAACAATTCCATGAGATCTAAGCAAAGAGAAGTTGATGATTAAATGTGATTTAATTATCATGATGTATGAGAAATTATCCAATATAATTAAATGTGATTTAATTATTATGGATAAGAATAATGTGGATAGTAATATCCAATTATTCCTAATATATTATAAATGTGATTTATAATGTATTAGAGAGAGTTAAATATAATTTATATTAGTAGATTAATTATTAATGTGTATTGGATACACATTGTCTAATTAATTGAAAATGTAAATTACATTTTGTTTTGGGTTGTGAATGTAATTCACAATTTTTCAATGTCAAGATTGCAATATTCCTAAAATTAATTGAGAATTATTTTTAGTGAATATTGTTGGGAAAATAAGTAGAGAGATTAATTAGGAGTCATGCAAATCCCATGTAATCCATGGGATTGCCTCCCCATAAGGAAGAGGGGGGGCGGCACCCATTCCCTTTAGGACTTGGTGGCCGTCCCCCTCTCCCTAATGGGAAGGTGGCTCCCAATTGTCCCCTTTCTCCTTATTTGATTGGTTTGATTTGGTATTAATATATATTTGATTTATCAAATATATTTAATCAAAATTAAATCATAAGTTGTTGGCTTTTACCAACAACAATCTTGGCCATTGGATCATCATAAATCAATCTCAACCATTGATTTTATGAGGCACATGGATTGAGATCCATGGATCCCAAAACCCTATAAATAGAGAGGCACCCTTGGCTCTCTCTTTACACATGCTATTGTAGCAAAACTCTCTCTCTCTCTTTCTCATACTCGACCCCCCTTCTTGCCTTCTCTTCTTGGTGGCCGTCCACCTTGGTGGAAGAGAAGAGTCGACGCCCGCGCCCTCGTGCTGCCGCTTCGACGCTCTGCGGTTCTTCGTCTACTTGGAGTGCTGCACTCGTGAGGGAGACGTACGATCTCGTGTGTCGAGATCAGGAGCAACCGCGCTTGGATCAACATCTTGGATTGCGAGGACACCGCGGTTCATCCCCGCGCTCGCAAGCGATCTCTCCGACGATCGGACTTGAGACAGGAGGTCTTGATGAATCTCGGATTCATCACTCTAAGTCTCATTAATTAAAGCTCAAGTCCCTCAAAATCAATTGCATTTCTGCATTTATTCTGCATAATTAGCATTCATGCATGATTGCATAAGAATTGCATTTTAGCATTAATTTCTGCATAAAATAAGAAGCCAAAAATCCAAGCCAAAAATTGACCTGTAAATAGCCTAACTTCCCCTATTTTTAACTCCTTCATGCTGACACCGCATACCACAAACTCACTTCCACTGTGTACACATCACTAACGAGAATAAATAAAAAATACAAAAAAATAATTAACCCTGTTAAGAGGACCAAAAACCCAAACCCTAGTTTCAGGATTTTCGGACTAAAAGCCACAGATCTTCCCCATCCAGTGTCCGATTTGATCCTACTCACTTTTGAACTAATGCACGTTCAATTACCTTCAAAACAAGACCAAGTTCAAGTGAATCGGAGCTCGTATGTGAAAGTTGGGTTTTGGGCCTCTTTTGTACATTGTATTTTCGCGGCTTTTTGACCTGTATTTTAGGTGTTTATTTTCTTTATTAATAAAAATCCAAAAAAATTAGATTAAGGTCTCTTTTATTTATCTTTGAGTTTTCCATCTTTTTCCGGATTTTTATCGTGTTTAAAAATGAAAAAAAAATTAGAAAACCAAAAATCAAGGTATTCTATGTACATGGGATACCCCAAAAATTCACTTTTCACATTTGACCGAATTTGGCTTTGATGTCTTCATGAAAGTTGTAGATCTCGTCGAGACGAGCATTTTTCGTGAAGAAACTTTTTCGATCCGAGGTCATTTGCTATTTCTTTTTGATTTTACAAAACAATTATTTTTCGATTTTTCTGGAGCTGACACGTGGCAGCCCCAGAGGCCGCCACGTGTCAGTGGTTTTTCGCCTTTTTAATATCGGTTTTATAAAAAAAAAAAAATTAAAAAAAAAAAATTAAAAAAGCCAACGCACGTGCGTGGCACGTGCCCCCAGGCACGCGCCAAGCACGTGCGGCGCTGCCTGCCGAACCCCTGGCCACGTGTCAAGATCGCGGCCGTTCGATCTCGGCCGATCGAACGGCCGCTGGCCTTCGTCTCTCCCCAACAGAACCCCGACTTCTCCGCCCCCGGCATCGCAACAACCATCGCCGCCCGACGATCTCGCAACCACCGGTCGCCTCCCTCGCCTTTAAATAGCCCCGTCGCCCCCCCCGACTTGCTCATCCGCCGATACTCATCATCGTCACAACCTTGCTGGTGGTGACAGCCCAGCAAGGTCTCCAACGCCGGCGAGATCCGAGGCGCTAAACGCCCTCGTCGCAGAAGCGGCTCCGCCGCCGCTCTCTTTCTGCTTCTGCTCCGAGCTCCGAAGCCTCGTCGAGCCACCGACCATTTATCATCATCTTCCTCGACTCCGACCACCAACGTCTTCTTCACCGACCTCCGCCATCGCCTCCGCTCCAGCGCCTCCGACCGCTTCGTCTTCGCGCCACCTCCGCCTCTTCGCCGACGACCGCCTTAGCCAACGACACCTTCGTCTCCGCCACGATCTGCTCCACCTTCGACAACAGCAACAACATCGCCGACCTGCACCGCCAACTCCGCCTCCCCATCGCCCCCTCGCCGCCGGGCTCGAGCCCGAGGCCCTCCGCGCACGTGCGAGGCACGTGCGCTTGGAGGGAACGCCAGCACCAAGCAACCAGGGGTCACGTGCGGCGCACGTGCCCCTTGGGCAAATTGCAAAGATACCCCCGAAGTTCCTCATTTCGCAGATCAAGCCCGCCGACCCAGGGTCACGTGCAGGGCACGTGACCTGCTGGGAATTTTGCGCCTTCGCCCCCCATTTTGTAGGTAATTAACAGTAGGTCCCTGTTGCAATTTTGTTCATTTCTTTTATTTATTCTGTTTGCATCTGTACCCCTTTCTTTGTCATTCATTATAGACCTCTACATTGCATGATTTTATTTAATTAAAAATAGCACTTTGTTCATTGCTTAATGCTCTACATTTTGACATGCTATGGATATTTTTGTGATTTACGGTTGATTAATAATTAATTATTTTGTGAAAATTAGCATACTTTGCCCAATCTGTGTTCTGAAATTCATAGTTAATTAACCGTGACTCTAAAAATTCCCCAAAAATCACATATCGTAGAGATTAAGTTGCTGGACATTGTGCCCAAAAATCATTGCAATTGCATGCATCATTTGCCTTGTATAAATTATTTTGCATATTTCACTATTTAATTTTCAATAGGTATTAGACCCTACATTTTTGTGATCTAGGATTTTTCTAGGATCCATTACCTTGTGATAGATCTTAGATAATTTTAGTTCTCGAAAATAAGTAGGTTTAATATTTATTAAAATTAAATATTGAAAATCATTCTGTTTGCAATTAAAAATTCATAAAAAAATCACATTGCATCTAAAAATTCCAAAAAAATTACAGTGCACTTATTTCATCACGTTTTACACTGTGGCCAAGTTTCGTATTTTTCGGACACCGTTTGAACGTATTTTACATTTTAGTCCCTAAAATAGGCCGCATTTGCATTTCGCATCTCATCTTACATTGAAAAATTCCAAAAAAAATACCGCCTTGAAAACCGAACTAAAAATTGGATAGACATTAATCTAGGTTGTTCCTTTGCCTCCTTGTGATCGACCTTGGGACTTGCCCAAGTAAAATAAACATAAACCACGAGATTAAAATTGAATCATTATTTTGTGGTTATTTCTTGACTGTCTCCGATTGCCGCCTACAACGAACGACTTCATTAATTTCACGCACGAAGATAAAAACGACTTCTTATCGCGGCTCTTGCGGCCACGTCAGATGGGGCAATAAGTCGTGATAAGAAATCGTTTTTATCTTCGTGCGTGAAATTAATGAAGTCGTTCGTTGTAGGCGGCAATCGGAGACAGTCAAGAAATAACCACAAAATAATGATTCAATTTTAATCTCGTGGTTTATGTTTATTTTACTTGGGCAAGTCCCAAGGTCGATCACAAGGAGGCAAACGAACAACCTAGATTAATGTCTATCCAATTTTTAGTTCGGTTTTCAAGGCGGTATTTTTTTTGGAATTTTTCAATGTAAGATGAGATGGAAAATGCAAATTCGGCCTATTTTAGGGACTAAAATGTAAAATCCATTCAAACGGTGTCCGAAAATTACGAAACTTGGCCGAGATGTAAAAAATGATGGAATAAGTGCACAGTAATTTTTTTGGAATTTTTAGATGCAATATGAATTTTTTATGAATTTTTAATGCAAACAGAATGAAGTTTCAATATCTAATTTTAATAAATATTAAACCTACGTTTTTTCGAGAACTAAAAATATCTAAGATCTATCACTAGGTGATGGATCCCAGAAAAATCCTAGATCAAAAAAATGTAAGGTGTGATACCTATTAAAAATCAAACATTGAAATGCACAAAATGATTTTTACAGGGCAAATGATGCATGCAAATGCAATGATTTTTGGGCACAATGTTAATCAAATCAATCTCTACGATCTGTGATTTTTGGGGAATTTTTAGAGCCACGGTTAATTAACTACGAATTTCCAAGCACAGATTGGGCAAAATATCTCAAATTCCACAAAATAATTATTTATTAATCAACCGTTAATCACAAAAATATCCATAGCATGTCAAAATGTAGAGCATTAAGCAATGAACAAAGTGCTATTTTTAAATAAATAAAATGATGCAATGTAGAGGTCTATAATGCACGATAAACACAGGGGTACAGATGCAAATAAAATAAATAAAAATAAAAGTGCAGACGGGGCCTAAATGCAATTACCTAAACTGGGGGGGGAGTCTCTGCAATTTTTCCAGTAGGGCACGTGCGCAGCACGTGCCCTCTAGAAGGTGGACTGAAGCGCAATAAGGGGGACCTCCGGGGGGACCCTTGCAATTTACCCACAGGTCACGTGCTGCGCACGTGACCCTGGGCTGACGTAGTGGTGACGTCCCCCCGCCCTCACGCGCGCTGCGCGTGGCGGGGGTCTCGGGCCTCGGACCCGGCGGCGCGGTGGTGCAGGGCGGCGCTCGGTGGAGGAGCAGCCCCAGCCCCTCCTGGCGGAGCTCGGCCGTGGCGGTGCGGAGGCGGAGCCCAGGAGGCGGAGCCGTGAGGGACCTCCTGGCGGTGGAGGCGGCTGAAGTAGAGGGTCGAAGAAGACGGCGGAGCCCCGTTGACGAAGGCGGGCCGGCGATGACGGAGGTCGCGGAGATGCGGTGGTGGCCGTCGTCGTCGAAGGTGGATCTGGAGTCGCTGGCGAGTCGATGAAGATGAACAGTGGCTGGTCGGGGAAGGCGTCGTTGTCGATGGAGTCGCGGAGGAGCGCGTGAAGCGTCGGCGGAGTCGGCGAGGCGGAGCGTTGGCGGAGAAGTCGGTCGTGGCGATGAACGATGGTGGTTGGCTCGACGGGGAAGAAGCCCTGGAGCTGAGCAGCGGCGGCGGGTGGGTGCGCCGTGGTCCTGCAACGAGGTTGGAAAACCTCGGATCTCGTCGACGGCGGGCCCAGGTGCTGTCACCACCGGGCTCTGCCTGAGCTATCGGCGGATGGCGTGAGAAAGGAGGCGGCGATGGAGTATTTATAGGGGAGAGGGAGGTCGGGCAGGTGCGAGGATAGCGGAGGTGGTTGGCGATGAAGGCGGGGGCCGGTGGTTGCGGGTGGTCGGCGCGAGGATTGGGGGAGACCAAGGGAGGAAGACGACGGGTCTTCGGCCGTTCGATCGGCCGAGATCGAACGGCCCGGAATGGGACACGTGGCGAAGGGATGAGGGCGGACGGAGCACGTGCGGAGCACGTGCCTGGGTGGCACGTGCGACGCACGTGCGTGATTTAAATTTTTTTTTTTTTTTTTTTAATAAAAACGATATTTTAAAAACGCCAAAAACCACTGACACGTGGCGGCCTCTGAGGCTGCCACGTGTCAGCTCCAGAAAATTCGAAGAAAAATCATTTTGTAAAATCAAAAAGAAATAGCAAATGACCTCGGATCGAAAAAGTTTCTTCACGAAAAATGCTCGTCTCGACGAGATCTACAACTTTCATGAAGACATCAAAGCCAAATTCGGTCAAATGTGAAAAGTGAATTTTTGGGGTATCCCATGTACATAGAATACCTTGATTTTTGGTTTTCTAATTTTTTTTTCATTTTTAAACACGATAAAAATCCGGAAAAAGATGGAAAACTCAAAGATAAATAAAAGAGACCTTAATCTAATTTTTTTGGATTTTTATTAATAAAGAAAATAAACACCTAAAATACAGGTCAAAAAGCCGCGAAAATACAATGTACAAAAGAGGCCCAAAACCCAACTTTCACATACGAGCTCCGATTCACTTGAACTTGGTCTTGTTTTGAAGGTAATTGAACGTGCATTAGTTCAAAAGTGAGTAGGATCAAATCGGACACTGGATGGGGAAGATCTGTGGCTTTTAGTCCGAAAATCCTGAAACTAGGGTTTGGGTTTTTGGTCCTCTTAACAGGGTTAATTATTTTTTTGTATTTTTTATTTATTCTCGTTAGTGATGTGTACACAGTGGAAGTGAGTTTGTGGTATGCGGTGTCAGCATGAAGGAGTTAAAAATAGGGGAAGTTAGGCTATTTACAGGTCAATTTTTGGCTTGGATTTTTGGCTTCTTATTTTATGCAGAAATTAATGCTAAAATGCAATTCTTATGCAATCATGCATGAATGCTAATTATGCAGAATAAATGCAGAAATGCAATTGATTTTGAGGGACTTGAGCTTTAATTAATGAGACTTAGAGTGATGAATCCGAGATTCATCATCCCCCTATACTTAAACCATGCTCGTCCCTGAGCATCAAAAAGAAATGCCATGAAGTGAAATGAGACTGGGTTCCATACCAAGACCATGAACTGAAGGTGAAAGTGAAACTAAATTTGACCTTTGGATTAATAATGTGGCGGAACTTCTGTGAGACTTAGAATTACAAAATCAACAGCCCTCAAGTTCTACACATCATTGACACAGTTTCAACTCAGAAGTCATCTTAGATCAATCCTCTTTCCAAAGTATACCCTATGAATATTGAATAACCGACTCATGTGTGTGAAGGGTTTTAGCTCTTCCCATTCAGAATGCCGGACTACCATGCTCCTCTCCTCTCCAGTAACTCGTCCTCGGGGAGTCAGGTATTTCCTTCTAAGGTCTGTCGCGCTGTGTTCACAATCGAATGAGGGAGAAGATAGAAGAAAGAGAAAAGAACTGGAGGGTGGCCAGTGTAGTCACCTCTCCTTGTGGAGATAGCCAGTGTAGCCGAGTCTCCACCAAGATCTGCAGGTTTCTGAAGCTTGGACCTTTTTGGTCGGATTTTTATTTGGTAGAATGCTTCTATGTATTTGGAATTTTTGGTGGTTCTGCTTGGATCTTGTTGTGCCCCTACGGATATAGAATCTTTTGTTCCGTACATTTTTTTGGGGTCTTAGAAAAAATTGTGCCCAGCCGTCCATCCCTTTTCCGAAGCTTTATTTCAACCCGTACTCCGGTCTTTAGATTTCCACGCTACCAGAAAAGAGACTCACACAGTCTTCCAACATCCCGTTTGGGTTGAGCTAAGTGCATAGTGCGAGAGTGCGAATTAATTCCCTATTCCAGAGTTGTACCCAGAATGAAGAGACCAGGTTAGACACTAAGAGTCAAACGCTGCACATTGTCATGTGGAACTTAAGGAATTAAGTCACAAAGACCTGAAGCTCTTAAAATCCTATTTCTCGGTGAAGTTCCTCTGAAAATTAGGTGGATTAAGGTCAAGCCCAGACCACTCTCGGATTCGGCTCATAACTCGGTTCAGAACCCAATGACTTTTCACAGATGCAAATGCGTGCGGTGATGGATGGAGTGCAGGTGCGTGAAATGCAGACTTTTTTTTTTTTTTATGCAAGGGATTTTTTATGCAGAAAATGGAATAAGAAGCCTCTTTTTCATTCTTTTTTTTTTTTTTTTCAGAAAATTAGGGCAAGTCAGTGTTCATCTTTCTTTCTTTTTCTTTTCTTTTTTTTTTTCTTTTTGTTTTTTTTTTTTTTTCAGTTAGTACCCACCCCGTAAATACATATAGACTTACGCGAAAGTACGAGATATGGGTAAAATATATACAAAGTATATACAGACCCCCCTATACTTAGCGAGTGCTGTGTCCTCAGAGCACAAGAAGCGTGAAGAAGACATAGCTCGGGCTAAGCGTAAGAGAGTGAGAAAAAAGAAAGAAAGAAGAAAAAGAAAAAGAATGAAAAGAAAAGCGGTCAGGAAATGAGGAGAGTATATACGGATGGATGTCAGTTCCCCCTATACTTAGGCTTTGAACAGCCTAAGTATGGAAGAAGGGTGGATATGGAGCGATTAGAAGTTAGGAGAAGAATGGTATATACAGATGGCATCGGTCTCCCCCTATACTTAGGCCTTGGCCTAAGTAAAGGAAGAAGCTGTACAAGGAGACCAATGTGGTCGGGAGGGAGGGTGGTTAGCCGATGATTAAGGCGGTTTTCGGCTGATCTTTTTGTGAGCCTGTGGTGGGAGATCGTAGTGATGAGTCGGCGATGAGGCATATGATTCCCCACTACAATCAGTGTCATCCTCAGAAAGATCATGATGGATAATAGATGAAGTGTTTGAGTCAGATGAAAGATATCCATCATCGGAATTATCCTCAGAGGAGTAGTAATTGAAAGTGGGCATACTCCAAGTGTTTTGGTCTTTTTGTTTCTTCAGTTGTTTCCTCAGAATTCGTTCCTTCTTGGGGTCAATCAGTTTGTCCTCAGATGAATACTCAGAAGCACCGGTCTCAGTCAGCTCATACGAAAGAATTCCAGTGTACTTGAAGAATGCAGGAGCATCAGCTTTGGATGAGTAGTAGTTAGGAACGGGAGTTGTCCAACGCGGATTGAATTTTGGATCCTTACGAAGATATGGCTTTAGGGCTGCCGAACAGACTTCACTCATGTAAACCATCTTTTCCGGACCTGATGAGGGATCATCAACTGATTCCTCTTCCGATAGGTCAAAGGTGACTTTCTTTCGTCGTGAAGGTGTCGGTTCACTTGAGTATCCAGATGAGTAGCCATTGAAATTCTCCTTGGTTGGTGCTTGGTCTGCGTGCTCGTTCTTAGTCTCTCGAATGTTTGAGCACTCTCGATTTGGAATGATTTGTTCAAGATATTCAGAGAATGTTGCTCCAGGGTGTGACCATGCATATGTCTCTGGATCGTAGTAGAAAGATTTGTTTATTTTGAGATCCTCGGGGATTTGAATATTGGGGAGAGTCTCTGCATGTTCTTTCTCCATTGATTTGATGTTGGTGCATTCCTGAGTTGTGTTGATGTAATCCATGTAGTCAGAGTAGGTTGACCCAGGGTGTGCCCATGCATAAGTCTCCGGATCATATGATTCATATACATGGTGGTCCATGGTGAGAGCGGCTGGGAATGGAGCAGGGAGGAGATTTTCTAAACCAATAGTCTCATCAACAATCGCTATCTCAGGTGTAGTTGCAGGGTAGGGCTCTTCTACCGCTTCATGGTTACGGTTGTCGGGGACTTCGTGGGTTGCCTCAGAAGATCGTGGTTCCTCAAAGATAGGGTCGGTTTTAAGTGCTTCCAATGCTGTGAAATTGATTTCCCGAGTCTCACAATCGATACTCGCCTTGGCCAATGCCAAGAATGGCTTTCCGAGGATGACTGGAGACTGGGTAAATTCTCCTTGATGCTCAATATCAATGATCGTGAATTCTACCTTGAGCGGAGCACCTTGGAATTTCATGATGACAGAAATGGTTCCTCTCGGCCGCTTTATCGATCGGTCTGCCAATTGAACAATTTCTCGTATCTTCCGAATCGGCCCGAGTTGGAGTTCGTGAAAGACAGAGGTCGGGAGGATATTAATTGGTGAATCGTCATCAATCCGAGCATGGGTGAAAATTGTGTCTTTGATTTCACAATCGAATCTGGGCAACCGCTTCACTATGCGGCTCTTGGTTTTTCTTCTCAACACCAAGGAGGAGGCCATTGACAAGATATGTCTTTCAGTCTTTGTTCGTATTCTGCCCGACTTTTTGTTCATTAATTTATCTGTTATAAATCTTTTAAGGTCGGGGAAGTGTTCAATGGCCTGTATAAAGGGAAGTTCAAATATCAAGCGTTTCTCCAGTGCTTCCCGTATAGTCGGATCCAAATTTCGCAGATCATCTTCAGTTTCAATTTTTATGTAATTTTCTGAATTTTCGATTTTTTTTGTGATTTTCAAATATTTCCATTTTTTTGGTATTTTCTGGGTGGTGTGGGGGTGTGGGGTGTTCTTCAGACGAAGAGGGGCTCTGGTGTTCAGGGTGGTGGTCAGCAGCATAACCATTTTCAGAACTGTCCATAGGTCCCTGAATATCCTCAGAATTTTCAATCTCAGATCCAATAATTTCCTCATTCATTTTACTGTCCGAACCACCATAGAATGCGATGAATCGATCGGCAAACTTTTGAAATCTCTCCTCTATTGAATTGAATTTCTTATTCATCCTCGAAATATCCTCCTCAAGATTTGGTTCATGATTAATTATGGGAGCAGTAGGTGTATGTTCGATAATTTCATCTTCCCTTTTTCTCTTTGTGCTGAGAGGAGAGCTTCTTGAAATATCCGAAATATGGTCATTATTTTCTGAAAATTTTTCCTCAAAAATAATGGAAGGAGGCTGCTCATAAGGTTCAGACATGTGTCCTTGATATTGTGGAGTCAACATACAGGGTTTATGTGTTTTTAAGAGGTCAGTCCAGTCCTCTGTATGAGCATCATGTCTGACGAGGGGTCTATCATGGTCAATCCAATGTCGATGATTATTCAGTGTATCTCTATCCATCTGAGTTTGGTTTCTCTGCCAGTCATGAGGTTTGAAGGGATTTTGATCTTGAAAAGTTTCATTGGTGAGAAACTGAGAATAGGATGATTCGGTCCAAGATGGAAGGTGGTCATTTATTGTTGGATTTTTCGAATAGAAATCTAATGAGGAGGCCGAATTTATTTGCGGGTGAAAGCCTCCCGCAAATGTTGGAGGACTATTGAAATAAGGGGATTGAGTTGATTTGGGCCTAACCGAAACAAATTCATTTTCATAATATAGCTCTGATGGGTGTTCGGTCATTTTTGAGAGGAATGGAGAGTCGGATCTGTGAGAGTTTTTAGACAAGAGTTCCATTGTGAGGTTTAAATCAAGATAGGGAAGAGATGATTGCACGGGATAGTCAAAAGAATTTTTATCGAATGTGCGGCTATTGATCTTGAAATCGGTTCACGCACACCAATGCAAACACAATTCAAACCCCGGGTTCACCAACTCACACAATGAAGCCGTAAGAGTTCGGCTATTTTCTTTTCAATTTTAGTTGGTGATAAATTCAATCTTGCAAGCCGTTTAAACGAGATGTTTAGGTTTGGAGCTGGGCTCTATCCTAGTGTGCGTCTCTCTCCTCGCTGCAAGATAAAATCGTCCAAGGTCGGGGTTGCTCTCCCGCAAAAATTCTTGATTTTATGGATTTTTAGATCGGCTTTATTTAGCAGTCCCAGTTTTATTAAGGCGATCACTGTAGAATTTAGGTGAACTCAAATTCACGTCTACCGTTCAGTCCCAATTTCCTTTAGATTTATGTGATAAAACCAGAGAGAGGAATTCGGGAAAGCCGATGCACGCGGAAAACGATGATGAATGCTCAGTTAGAAGACTTACAGTGCCTCCTCGCAATCTCCATGTGGGATGCAATACAGAATTGAAAATTTACACTAAATGCGTGCAAGCCGATGAAAACCGCACCTAAGCAGAAAGTTCTATTAGCGGGAAGAATTGAGTTAAATTTTTGGCTAAGTTGAACGATCTAAGGTGCGTCTTGATTAGAGTGCAGTGTGGCTTAAGATCCTACGAGCACAAGCAAAAATATAAATGCTCTAAGAGCCGTATGTGCAGGTCTATCCTAATCGCCACTCAAGTCGGGCCCCACCCTCTCCGGAGAGTGAAACAGGCCACGACACACAACAAATAAAGTTCAATGTCCTTGTACACACGCGAGAGTCCAAATGGACACCGCTATAAATGAGCAGAAAATAAAATTGCGGAAATTAAAAACCTAGACTCTACTCTCTCTCACGACTCGACTCGATCTTAATTTAATTGCGGTTTCTTCGGGTGTCGGTGAAGATGCGTCGGTTCCTTGCAAAACCGCTCCACGTGCGCCGGGTACCTCGCAAGAAAAATAAGAGAGAGATTGTAAGAGAGTGACTCAAAAAAATAATCAAAAATAAAATAAATGAAAGAAATGCTGAAAAATAAATACAAGAAACAAAATGGGATTTACAATGAAAAATTCGGGGGTCAGACTACCCGAATTCGGAAAACCGAACAAAAATTTTCAAAACAAAAACTAAGCCGTTTGCCTCCCCGGCAACGGCGCCATCTGACGAGCCTCTCAAAAGCCGCGATAAGAAATCGTTTTTATCTTCGTGCGTGAAATTAATGAAGTCGTTCGTTGTAGGCGGCAATCGGAGACAGTCAAGAAATAACCACAAAATAATGATTCAATTTTAATCTCGTGGTTTATGTTTATTTTACTTGGGCAAGTCCCAAGGTCGATCACAAGGAGGCAAAGGAACAACCTAGATTAATGTCTATCCAATTTTTAGTTCGGTTTTCAAGGCGGTATTTTTTTTGGAATTTTTCAATGTAAGATGAGATGGAAAATGCAAATTCGGCCTATTTTAGGGACTAAAATGTAAAATCCATTCAAACGGTGTCCGAAAATTACGAAACTTGGCCGAGATGTAAAAAATGATGGAATAAGTGCACAGTAATTTTTTTGGAATTTTTAGATGCAATATGAATTTTTTATGAATTTTTAATGCAAACAGAATGAAGTTTCAATATCTAATTTTAATAAATATTAAACCTACGTTTTTTCGAGAACTAAAAATATCTAAGATCTATCACTAGGTGATGGATCCCAGAAAAATCCTAGATCAAAAAAATGTAAGGTGTGATACCTATTAAAAATCAAACATTGAAATGCACAAAATGATTTTTACAGGGCAAATGATGCATGCAAATGCAATGATTTTTGGGCACAATGTTAATCAAATCAATCTCTACGATCTGTGATTTTTGGGGAATTTTTAGAGCCACGGTTAATTAACTACGAATTTCCAAGCACAGATTGGGCAAAATATCTCAAATTCCACAAAATAATTATTTATTAATCAACCGTTAATCACAAAAATATCCATAGCATGTCAAAATGTAGAGCATTAAGCAATGAACAAAGTGCTATTTTTAAATAAATAAAATGATGCAATGTAGAGGTCTATAATGCACGATAAACACAGGGGTACAGATGCAAATAAAATAAATAAAAATAAAAGTGCAGACGGGGCCTAAATGCAATTACCTAAACTGGGGGGGAGTCTCTGCAATTTTTCCAGTAGGGCACGTGCGCAGCACGTGCCCTCTAGAAGGTGGACTGAAGCGCAATAAGGGGGACCTCCGGGGGGACCCTTGCAATTTACCCACAGGTCACGTGCTGCGCACGTGACCCTGGGCTGACGTAGTGGTGACGTCCCCCCGCCCTCACGCGCGCTGCGCGTGGCGGGGGTCTCGGGCCTCGGACCCGGCGGCGCGGTGGTGCAGGGCGGCGCTCGGTGGAGGAGCAGCCCCAGCCCCTCCTGGCGGAGCTCGGCCGTGGCGGTGCGGAGGCGGAGCCCAGGAGGCGGAGCCGTGAGGGACCTCCTGGCGGTGGAGGCGGCTGAAGTAGAGGGTCGAAGAAGACGGCGGAGCCCCGTTGACGAAGGCGGGCCGGCGATGACGGAGGTCGCGGAGATGCGGTGGTGGCCGTCGTCGTCGAAGGTGGATCTGGAGTCGCTGGCGAGTCGATGAAGATGAACAGTGGCTGGTCGGGGAAGGCGTCGTTGTCGATGGAGTCGCGGAGGAGCGCGTGAAGCGTCGGCGGAGTCGGCGAGGCGGAGCGTTGGCGGAGAAGTCGGTCGTGGCGATGAACGATGGTGGTTGGCTCGACGGGGAAGAAGCCCTGGAGCTGAGCAGCGGCGGCGGGTGGGTGCGCCGTGGTCCTGCAACGAGGTTGGAAAACCTCGGATCTCGTCGACGGCGGGCCCAGGTGCTGTCACCACCGGGCTCTGCCTGAGCTATCGGCGGATGGCGTGAGAAAGGAGGCGGCGATGGAGTATTTATAGGGGAGAGGGAGGTCGGGCAGGTGCGAGGATAGCGGAGGTGGTTGGCGATGAAGGCGGGGGCCGGTGGTTGCGGGTGGTCGGCGCGAGGATTGGGGGAGACCAAGGGAGGAAGACGACGGGTCTTCGGCCGTTCGATCGGCCGAGATCGAACGGCCCGGAATGGGACACGTGGCGAAGGGATGAGGGCGGACGGAGCACGTGCGGAGCACGTGCCTGGGTGGCACGTGCGACGCACGTGCGTGATTTAAATTTTTTTTTTTTTTTTAATAAAAACGATATTTTAAAAACGCCAAAAACCACTGACACGTGGCGGCCTCTGAGGCTGCCACGTGTCAGCTCCAGAAAATTCGAAGAAAAATCATTTTGTAAAATCAAAAAGAAATAGCAAATGACCTCGGATCGAAAAAGTTTCTTCACGAAAAATGCTCGTCTCGACGAGATCTACAACTTTCATGAAGACATCAAAGCCAAATTCGGTCAAATGTGAAAAGTGAATTTTTGGGGTATCCCATGTACATAGAATACCTTGATTTTTGGTTTTCTAATTTTTTTTTCATTTTTAAACACGATAAAAATCCGGAAAAAGATGGAAAACTCAAAGATAAATAAAAGAGACCTTAATCTAATTTTTTTGGATTTTTATTAATAAAGAAAATAAACACCTAAAATACAGGTCAAAAAGCCGCGAAAATACAATGTACAAAAGAGGCCCAAAACCCAACTTTCACATACGAGCTCCGATTCACTTGAACTTGGTCTTGTTTTGAAGGTAATTGAACGTGCATTAGTTCAAAAGTGAGTAGGATCAAATCGGACACTGGATGGGGAAGATCTGTGGCTTTTAGTCCGAAAATCCTGAAACTAGGGTTTGGGTTTTTGGTCCTCTTAACAGGGTTAATTATTTTTTTGTATTTTTTATTTATTCTCGTTAGTGATGTGTACACAGTGGAAGTGAGTTTGTGGTATGCGGTGTCAGCATGAAGGAGTTAAAAATAGGGGAAGTTAGGCTATTTACAGGTCAATTTTTGGCTTGGATTTTTGGCTTCTTATTTTATGCAGAAATTAATGCTAAAATGCAATTCTTATGCAATCATGCATGAATGCTAATTATGCAGAATAAATGCAGAAATGCAATTGATTTTGAGGGACTTGAGCTTTAATTAATGAGACTTAGAGTGATGAATCCGAGATTCATCAGGTCTCTTCTCTTAGAGACTCGATCAACCACGCTTCAAGAGGTATTGCATTATACTTGCTGTGGTTATAGATGAAACGATCCGAGAATGGTTCTTGGATCATGTGGTTTCATCGAATAAATTTTTTTAAATTCCGCTGCACCGAACAACTAGTACGACTAGTCGTTCTTCGTCGTATTCGATACGACGCTCACGCTTCCGTGATGCGCTTGAGGATCTCTCTATATCCTTCAATAGTTTAGTTCCACTGATCAGCATCCAAAGTCCGGCTAGCATAGTGAATGGCATAAGATAATCTATCCCTCCTATGTCCTAGCACAACCCCTATGACAAAAATCAGAAGCAGTTGTCATGATCTCGAATGGGAGAGACTAATCAGGTGGTTGAAGGATAGGAGCCTCAACAAGTAATCCTTTGAGAGTCTCAAATGATGCTAGACACTTATCATCTACAATGAACTCAGTGTCTTTCATCAGCAGATCAGTAGCGGTCGGGCAATACGACTGAAATCCTCAATGAATCATCGGTAGAAACTGACATGCCCCAGAAAAGATCGCAACTGTTGCAAGTTGGACGATGGATTGAGTTTCCTGGTGATATCCACCTTGGCCGGATCAACCTCCATGCCCCTATTGGAGATGATATGACCAAGCACCATCCCTTGAGTCACCATGAAGTGACTCTTCTCCCAAGATAATATGAGATGGACCTCGATACAACGCTCAAGTACATGGTCTAGGCAAAATCAAGACAAGCATCGAACTTGTCGTCGTAGTCCCAGAAATCATCCATGAAGACCTTTAAGCAATCACCCACCATGTCCGAGAAGATGGATAACATGCACCTTTGGAATGTAGATAGGGCATTACATAAATCAAAGGGCATCCATTCGAAATCATATGTCCCAAACGGGCAGGTGAATGTCATTTTCTCTTGATCTTCTGGCTCTATGGACACCTGCTTATAACCGGAGTACCTATCAAGAAAACAATAGTGACTTCTCCCGGCTAGCCTCTCGATGATCTGATCAATAAATGGCAGTAGGAAATGATCCTTCTTGGTGGGTTGATTCAATCGTCTGTAGTCCACATAGACCCTCCAAGAAGTGGGTACCCGGGTAGCGATCTCCTCTCCAGACTCATTCACAAGTATAGCAATGCCCGTCTTATTGAGCACCACATGTAATGGACTAACCCACTTGGAGTCAGAGATGGGGTAGATAAAATCGGCGCTCCACCATTTTGATATCTCTTTCAAGACCACATCTCGAAGATTCGGGTTCAGCCACTACTGGAACTCACACAAGGGATTAGCGCCCTCTTTGAGATAAATATGGTGGGAGCACAAGGCCAGACTTATCCCCTAGAGATCAGCTACACTCCATCCAATCGCCTTGCGGTTTCTTTTAAGAACCTCCATCAAACGAGATTCTTACTTTCCACTTAAATCTGTTGAGATAATGACTGGGTACATCTCTTGCTCACCCGCATGGAATCTGTACCTCAATGACTGCGTCAAGATCTTCCCAAGATCTTCCGCTCTGGGAAACTAGGAGACGGAAAATCTAGCTTCTGAAAAGTCTGAGTGAGAGCAACCAGATATGTATGGGAGAACTCTCGCTGTGCATGAAAATCTGGCGAAGACGGCCCTACTGATATCTCTGTAATCTGTGCTGGCTCAATCTCCAGTCTAGTTGTCAGCTCTGTGGGAATCAGACATGGCAAATAATCATAAAACTCATCCCAATCAATGTCTGAATCTGAGGGATCTGAATCAGAAGAACAAGAAATAAACTCTGCCTCGTTATCTGGACCACGACTATCAGCCTCAAATGTGTCCTCTACCAAGAGTGTGCTCTCTGAACACTCTTCTTCCATAATATGTAAATCCTCTGCATCTGTAGGCATGACAAGGGATCGTGCTGCGGGGTCTGATCATATGGCTTCATAATCAGTGATCACAAAGTCGCACTCCTGGCAGACGTCTCACTCTGTATATGCCATCTGCTCTGTGTCGCTTGACTGCTCTTAGCAGGCTGAATCTTTAGCTCTGGTCTCCTCGATCATCTCTATTTGTACACTCTCGTCCTTGACATGAAAGTATACCTTCCCGCTATCATGATTGGACACTTCCTTGGATGTGGCCAAGAATGGGCGTCCTAGTATGATGGGGCTATCTGCCACAGACTCGGGGATCTCCATGTCCAGTACAACAAAGTCCACGGGGAATTTCAGGCTTTGAATTGTGACGACCACGTTTTTCAACAACCCCTTCGGCCTCTTGATAGATCTATCAGCAAACTGAAGGATTGTCCTGCTCTGTTGAAGAGGGGCAAACTCGAATCGATCGAGTAAGGCTGCCGGAAGGAGTTTGATGGAAGAGCTGCTATCTAATAGAGTCCGATCGAACCAATGCTCATGGATGTGGCATCTGACATATGGAGCTCCTGCATCTGGCCTCTTGGCTGGCAATCGGTCTTGGATGGTAAAGCAGGTGGTATGAGCGAGCACATGGATCTCTGCATTGTGGTTCCTTCTCTTCCTAGGGACAGTGGTCTTCTCTCTCAAATTCTTCTGGAAGAGAGGGATGTGCTCTAATGCCTCCTGTAGAGTCAGCTGATCTGGAATCTATCTATCATCTATTGGTTGAACTCTAAATTGTGTTTTTTTTATTTTCAATTTTACTCACTTTTTCTAGGCGGACTGCCTGAGGGAAGGGGATAGATGGTCCCTCTCCAGAAAGAGGGTCAGGAATAAGCTCATGTGTGTGTGAAGGAATAGAATCCATACAGTCATCAACATTCGACACATATGGACTCGAAGAAGATGCAAGAACCTTTCCTTTATTCATATTTTTTTGTCTTTTTTGTTTTTCTATTTATTCATTTTTTCTAAGACTGTCCTGAAATATAGCAGAATGTAACACAACTGAAGTAGAAATGGTGGCATCAACACCACCCACGGCATATGTCTTCGCGGCATCAGCACCACGCTCTAGCTCAATAATTGGAATAGAAATGGTGGCCTCAGTACTACCGAATGCATCTAGAGTCTCGACGACTTCAGTACCATCGGCTGGATCTACATCCTTGGTGGTTTCAGCGCCACTGTCATCGTCATCACAAGCGGCAACAGCACATCTATCCTCCTCGTCTAGCGCTCCTGAATCTCCATGTGGTTGTCGCTCAGATGAGGCACTGCCGACTGGCATCCTACCGCTCCTAAGTTTCATAAAATAAGCATCAAATATATAGAAAGAAATATCACCCAAGTAATCACTAGGAGTGGTAGTCTCTATGAATTGTACCTGCTCAGACTTCCTCTTGAGGTTGTTCGGGTTTGCTTTGGTCTGAGCTGGTATAGTGGCCTTTCCCTTAATGATTTCCCTCATCTCCTATCGAAACTCGTCCATCTCTCGCCGGAAGGATGCATGCTGATCTGAAAGGAGGCGGGCGAGGTTGTCAAGGGCTAGGTTCTCATAAATGGGTCCCTAAGAACCGGACTGGTGGCCTTGCTGGAAATGAGGCTGCTGGTAGTGAGGGGGAGACTGAGAATACTGCTGAGGTTGTTGTTGCTACCTCCACTACCGTCTGTGATTGTAGGGACAAGGACCTTGCTGGTACTGCTGGGATGGTTGGGAGTGATGGGGTTGTTGCTGTTGTTGGCTGCTCTGATCACCCTGAGCTGGAGGCTACTGCTGGGACGAGATGCCTCCTGTAGACCATCTGAATACGGGATGATCACGACAGATTCCAGGCTGCTACTGTTACTGGTCGTACCAATCCCGTTGACTTCCATCAATGACTCATGCTTGTAAGGTGAAGGGGGAAAGAACTTCTAGGGGGTGATCCGGCTGATACATGACTATTTGTGTGTCCTGAGGTGGTGGTGGCTGGGAGTAGTGCTGCTACGGCTGGACCGGCTCTACCTATATGTGGTGGACCTGGTGGTACTGGGCAGATGGCTGGGTGGAGCTGCTATTGCTAGGATCCACCCGTGACCTGAGACGGGGCTGTGGAGCTGCTGTGCCTCCTGGAGACACATGATCTGGGTCTTCAGGTGACTAAGCATCTGTGCCAGATGATCTATCTGGGTAAGGCCCTGGCACTGCTTCTTCTCGATGAATTCAATGCGGTCCAACTTCTCGCTAATAATCCCCATGTCAGTTGCTGATGAGTTTTCCTGTGCTGCTACTCTATTGACGAATTAGATGGACATCATCGACCCGTGCTATCTTCTGGTATGATACGGCCTGTGGGAGGGGCTTCCCTTGAGTGTAGACCCAAATCTGGGACATCACCGTGTAATTTTCTGCCATCTCCTCGTAGATGGCCCAGACTTGGTCCTCATCCTTTACAAAATAGGACCCTCCACATGAGGCGTTAACAAGCCCCTACAGCTCCGGTGTAAGCCCACAAAAGAAGCTCTGCACTAAGTTGGGCTTGTTATCTCATGATGGGGACATAGATTGATGAGCTCTCTGAAACAACCCAAGCCTCGTGAAATTGCTCGTTTCGGATCATGGTGAAATTGTTGATCATATCTCTCATTGCGTTGGTCTGGTCGAGTGAATAGTACTTGTTCAAGTACTCGGTCCGGAGCTACTCCCAGGTGGTGACATACCTCCCCAAATGTTTCAGCCAATAGGTTGCTCTATCAACCTATGAAAAAGGGAAGGCGATCATCTTGATCGTGTCCTCATCCACGAATTTGTCATGGACAGTACTGCAGATCATCTCAAACTCCTAAAGATGGAGGTACGGATCCTCGGTGGCAAGCCCATGGAACTTGGGCAGAAGCTGAATGGTCTGGGGGCGAAGCTTGAAATCGCCCAGGATCTTTAGGAGCTGAATCAAACAGTGGGTGAGAGTTGCACCCGGGTTGTGCAACTGCCTCATCGTGTGTGGTGGCCTCGGCTCTGGCTGATTATCTGGTCGTCCATCTCCTCCTCCAGCTGCAGGTATCTCTCCACCGGCTGGTCTCTACAGCTCTCCTCTGTCGGTTCTCATCTCTGCAAGCTCTCGTCGTACCTCTACCATGAATGCTTCCTAGTCTCTGATTTGTCTCTGCAAGGTCTCCAAGGAGGCTAGAAGTGTTTTGTTGATGGAGCCTTGATTAAGTACATACATCGAACATTGGGGCTGCTCATCGGTATGTTCCACATTGTTGGACATCTCTCAGGTCTCTTCAAAGGCAAAAGACCCCAACTCAGGTGCCGTAAAATATACATAAATCTGTACTGGCCTCTATTCTGGAATCTCAAGACTGGTAGAAGAAAGGTGGTCAAGGGGGAACAGGGTGGTAGAGAACTCAAGTTCAGAGAGATGGTCGAGGCTCTCTGAAACTGCCCTAGATGAATGGAAAGGAGTGCTCGAGAGTGGTGCTATCAAAGGCAGCCTAAGGGACCCCCTTCCCATAATCATGATGTAGGGATTTATGTCGATGAGATCTGGAATGCAAACAGGATCAGAAATCAAATCCCCCAGTTCACCAACTCAAAATTGGAGCTGATGGTTGTGAAAGCTCGGTCGTTAATCTTGTCAATTTTATTTAGGTGATCAATCAATCTATCAGAGCGATTAAGCGAGCTGTTGGGAACTCGGTGCTCCTAATAGACTAGCCCAATCCACAGTTAGTTTTTTCCAGCCAGTGTGGGTGCAGATCATTTATTGGCTACCTGATCTGCCCAATCTACTAAGGAAGTCCCGGACCGATTACTGGCTACCCGATGAAATCCTCACTAGAGAACAACCAACCGTAAAACCAATAGTCTGAAAGGAGTTCAGGTATGGATCTACCTAGTGTGTGAATCCCATTCTCCTTGCAGATAAATCAACCAATGAGGGGGTGACTCTCCCTAAAACAAGGATTTTATATGAGGTGTATTTTAGGGTCTAGTTTGCATTAGCAGACCCAATATTATGTGTTTTCACTATTTATGTTTTTTCTGATAAAAACAACGTCTAACAAATTTTTTGTTTTCCTGGGTCATTTTGAGTCCAATAAAACAGGGGGAGGAAGTTGAAAAAGCCGATGTACGATTAAACACTATGATGCATGTAGAGATAGAAATGCGTACCAGACTCTAGCACTCTACATGCATGGTGATCTGCGCATAAATTAAAGATAGAAAAATAAACTAATCTAAACGATGCAACGAAGAAATCAGCATTTGATGAGCAACTACTATTGATCATGAAGAACTGTATCTAACTAATCAGAGAGAGAGGCCTGAGTCCAGTCTCGAAGGTCGATTAGTGTCCGCCACAATGGATCCTGCACGCATTGTATACGACCTCTAGCAGCCCGTGGCCTCTCAAATGATTAAGTTATCTTTTTTAGTTATTAGCTAGGTCTAATTACATTCTATAGGAACATATTGAGCAATTAGGTTTGGGTCCTTAGCTAATTACATCACAATCAACAAAAGTCCTAAATCTAGGGGCTAAATCCTCGTGAATCAAAAGAAAATAAAAGCGATCAGAACAAAAACCGCGAAAAATCCGATGAGGTCCCCGGAGCTCACCGGTGCTCGGCAAAACAAACCATGATAAGCCTAAGTCCAAAGAGAGTGTCCAAGTCTAGAAATTATTACAATAATAAGTTTGCAGAAAAATAAAACTACTCTATCTAATATAACTATCTTCTCTTGCTCTCCTGCTCCTCCTCAAATGCGGGTACTCCAACAGAAAGCCGAAGCATTCTCGTACGGTAACTCGCACAAAAAGCAAAGCAGAAATGTGTAAGAAAACGGTTATATCAAATACAGACAAAGAAATAAGAAAAGAGAAAATAAAAGAGAAAATGACTACTAAGCCGTGCTCCCCGGCAACAGCGCCATTCTGATTGACGGGCCAGGCAACTCGGATTAAGTAAACAAATAATCAAGGGTCGTTGCGACCCGAATCACCGAGCTAGGTCAATAGAGAAAAATTAAACCACTCAAAATAGATCAAAATAATTGATTACAAATAAAAGCGGTTTTGCTATTTATTTTTACCTGGTATAGCACCCAGGGTCGGACACAAAGAGCATGAGAAAACCTAGAAGTAGTCGTCTCATAAATGAAACAACATGTTTTTAGCAGTTTTTTATTTTTGCAAAATTTTTAATAATTTTTTTAATAAGGAAGCAAAATCAACAAAGAAGAAAACAAGGCAACACACAAGTCTTTTTGGACTTTTCTTTATATCTAAAAATACTCAGAAAATTAATGTAAAAATATTTTTGGGTTTTTAAGTTTTTGAAATGTTTTTGGTGATTTTCTAGGGATTTTCTGATGTTTATGTGATTTTATAAAAATCAAACAATGACTAAAAGTGCAAATAGTGCCCAGTTAGGATTAGATTGCAAATTATGTGTAACTAAAATGTGCTAAAATCCTGGGGACAATTTTATACCAAAATAGATATAAAAGGCTACAAATAAAAAATAAAATGAGATTTTTTTATTTTTCTTGGATTTTATATGATTTTTATAAGATTTTAGGGTTTTTTTTTCAATTTTTAAGGTTTTTATAAGGTATTTTCAAATAAAAATGCTACTATAGCCAAAACACACAAAAACAAACTAAGAGGAATTTTTGTAGAATTTTTAAGGCAATTTTCGAATTTTTATGGCTTTTCAAAATAGATCGAACACTTTTTATAGGTTTTTTTTTATTTTTCAAAAATAATAAATGCAAACAAATGAACCCACAAGAATTACCCTAAATACTACACTACAACAGGGGTTGAGGGTAATTTTTAGGTAGTTTTTGGGATTGATTTGCTAATTATTAATTTAAATAAAAGACAAGTAGTATGCAGGGACCTGTATGTAATTAAAATAAACTTCTGGGCCAAACAGTAAAACACGTGGAAAGTACAGCGCCAAAATTGCAAAAAGTCCAAGCAAGCACGTGCACAACACGTAAATCATGCTCACAGGGGTATAAATGCAAATATCAAAAACTTTCTATTCAATTCATAACATATAAAAATGTTGAGCAAATAGTGCAAATAACCCAGAAGGCACGTGGGGGTGCATGTGCTTCAAGCTAACATGGTCTAAAATGGAAATAGCAGAAACTATGAGGTCCCTTATGAAAAATATCCAACGTAATTTAAACTACGATAAATATTTACAGGTTAAATGACAAATACAAAATAAAAAAGGGTCTAAGTTCAATTTACCCTTATTAAGTCGCTATCCAACGACCAATGGCGCTCCATTTATGGATGAACGGTCAGGATAGGGGGATACCCCTTCCGTGATAGATGGCTCGGGACGAGATCCTCAGATGGATCCAACGATCCAGGCCCCTCGAGATTGGATGGTGGCGATTAGAACTAGCAAGAGTCCCGATACAACGGAGAACTCGCCTTCGACGAGTTTCGAACAGCAAATGCGCGCGACGTAGGCGACCTCCGGAGCTGCTCTGATGGGGGTAACGCTGTTGAAGTCTGTCCACAGTTGTTGGAATGCTCAGAAGGGTCCAGGACCAAGGAGAAGGTCCTGGAGAGGCATGACATCCTGGAGCTGTTGTGGCTTGATGCTATGACCTTCGGGTGAGGTCCTCTGGTGCTCTATCCTGCAGGAGAACGTGCGTGCTCGGAGGGGATGCTCCGACGAAGGATTAAAGCACATATGTCATCGAAAATAAGGGATGGGTGGATGGGTCAGGTTTCCGATGGGTGGGGGATTCGACCTAATTCTCGACTCCAACACGATGGTTGGAATCGAGGGAAAGGTTGCGGAGCGTAACGCATAAGTGGATGAGGGTCGTCTAAGGGTGTGTGAGCGTCAGAGTGATGTAGCGAACATGGGATGTGTTGTGATTGACAGAGTGAGGATGAACGTGAGATGATGGATCAAAAGAACATGAAATAGAGCTGAATTGTATACCTAGGGATGAATGCTGGCGCCTGGGGTGGTGAACTGAGTCCACATAGGTGATGATGGCCTCGATGGTTGGCACGAACAGAGGCTGGAAACTCCTCACGGCAGAGCTAGACAGGGACATCATCAGACCTGGGGTGTTGTGTGCTAATCGCTACCCTTACCCTCTCCCTCTCTGTCTGTCACTCTGAAAAGGAAAGGCTGGTGCAACGGAGGTGGTGGAGCAGCCAAAGGTGCTCGAAAAGGAGAGGGGGTATAGAGATTTTGTAGGTGTGACAGCTCCTAGAAGATGATAGGGAAACCCGCGAACCGAGGCACGGATTAGGAGGATGAAGGTCGAGCGTGTATTAGGGATCTGCGCCCGTTAATAGGCGCTCTTAATCGGAGGCAAACTCAGTCGGATCGGGTCGGGAAAATTCGACGAAGTGGAGTGAAACTGATGTGGCAAGGAAGAAAGGGAGGGGCTACCAGTTGACCGTGGTCAATGAAGCTGGCGTAGACCAATCAGAAGCGGGCAAGAATGTAGACAAAATAGGCTAGAAGACAAAATATGGGAAAATAAAGATAATTAAATAAATAATAATAAATGAATTTAAATTAAAAAGTGTATAAAATAAAAAATGTTTATTAATTTTCAAAGTTTTTTTTGTGATTTTTAATTATTTTTATGAAAAATAAATTAATGTTTATATAATATATAGTATTATATACGGGTATAATAAACCTATGTATTATGTACAAATATTTTTGTTATTTTATTTTTACTCGAATACCCTTATTTTTATTTTCTTTATTTACAAAATATTTTTAGGAGCCTAAAAGAATTTTTATTTTATTTTTACAAATTATTTATATATACATAATAAATACAGAATGTGATATATACACATATATTGTACACAATGCATGAATGATTTTATTTTTATTTTTATTTAATTTTTCTGATTTTTTTATTTTAATGTTATTTCTATAAATATATACAAGGGAGTAAAAATAATAATTTAATTTTGTTTTGTCAAAAATATGTATGTACAAATATAGGTAGCATGTACAATACATAGTGAACCCTATCTCTCTCTACTTGTTTTATTTTGCGATCAGGTCAAGGCTTGACCCTCTTTAGGGGTTTGGGTCACTCTGTATTTATTCTGCATACACCATTCCTTTTTCTTTTTCTTTATTCTTCTATTTTTGTACAAGAACATGCTAAATATGCAATACTAACACAAGCATGAAATGCTAAGTTATTGTATTTACAAGTATTTACATGATTTTTAGCCAAGAAAAAGAGCTAAAATAAAAGAATAAAGAGTGAGAATCAGGGATTCACCATCCAACGAGAGATAAGCTTGAGCAACTTAGGAGGGTGGCTGCGATGTTGGCTGGAATGCCAACGGATCTTACTGGAGAGGAAGTCGGTCGTCGCTCTACTTCTTCGTTCGCTGTCACCGAGGTGGGTGGTCGGAGCTCTTTATTCTCTACTGCATAAAGGTATATCAAAAGAAAAAATGAGGAGAATGAGATGAATAAAGAGAGAAGAAAATGGAATTTAGAAAAATGGTGGAATGGTGGAGTTGAATGAGAGGTTAAAAAAATGGTGGAGTTGAATGGAAGTTGGTCGTAGAATGAGAAGTTGGAGTAGAGAAAGGAAAATAAATAAAATTAAAAGAAATTAAAAGTTGGTTACTACAAAAAAAATAAAAAAATAAAGAGAAAAGAGAGTGGAGAATTTACAAAAGTAAATCCACCAAAACAAAAAATATGTACATGTTTTTTTACTTTTCTAATTTTATTTTTTGATATTTTTAATAAAATATATTTACAAAATAAAAAAATAAATACTATAAATAAAATAAAACATAAAAATGATTTTTTGGATTTTTATTAATTAAGAAAAGTAAATTAAAAATGAGAAAAGAAAAATATGTACATTATATATGGTCACTTTACCTTATTTTCAATCGCAAAACATTTTTTTGATATTTTTTAATTATGTCATTTATTAAAATATAAACTAAAGAAACTAATAGAAAGAAATGAATCGAAAAGGGTTAGATTTGTACAAAAAAATCAAAGTCAAATTTATTGCATTACGTAAAATATACAACGAGGTTCGAAAAATTAAATTTGTAAACGAGCTCCAATTTTAATGAAACCACTTTCATTAGATATATATTTTTCTAACTTAAACTTTAAAAGTAAATTTATGAATTTGGAGTTCATACGGAGCGAGAATTTGGCGGGGAAGTTGGACTTTACGGCTTTTTCTCTTTGGGATCTAGGAGTATTTATTTGTGGTGTAATTTATATTATATTTTTCTATTTTTATAGACATTTTAAAAAAAAGTCAGAAAAAATTAGCTAAAAAGGAGTTTAAATGAAATTATTAAAAATACATGAAGTTCGAGCTATTTACAAGTGAAAAACTCCTTTATTCTATGGTATTTTATTATTAATTTATTTTGTATAATATAATATATAATAATTAGTGTATTTTATTTAAAAAGAGACATTTTATTAATTTATTGATTTTATGGACATTTATTTTAGATTTTACTTAAGGATTTTGCTAAGATCAATATTTTGATATGATGAATCGTGGATTCATCAACCATCACTACAAGAAGCCGAGGCACTAGAAGTGTAACTTCCCAGATTACATGAAGTATGCTGATAAAGGTAAAGCCCCAGCAGGTATGAATTCTACTTTCATCAGTGAAATAAATTTCTGATAGGACGATAAGGTAGTTGGGTCATCGATTCTAGTGCTTCTCTTCATGTATGCAATTTGTTGCTTCTATTTCAGGAAACTAAGAGTCTTGATGAAGGGGAGATAGTCATCCAGATGGGATCTGATGCAACTGTTGCAGCAGTCACTGTCGAGACCTACAGACTATAATTATCTAGTGGAAGTGTCCTAGTACTTAAAGATTGTCTTTATTTCCAAATGTCAGAAGGAACTTAATATCTATATCTAAATTCGTTGGAAGTGGATATTCATTTCTATTATGTAATAAACTTGTCATAAGTCGTTATGAAAAATATATTGCGGATGGTGTTCTAACTTCTTGTGGACTCTATGAATCGTGCATTGATGAAAATGTACTGAATGTTACTAACACTAATAATAACCCTAAAAGAACCAGGTAGGGGAAATCATTCTAATATGATTTGGCATCAAAGACTTGGTTACTTATCTGTTTATAGGATCAATAGATTTATAAAGAATGGGCCCTTAGTTTTTCTATAGGTCCAACCTTTTCCTACCTTCGAACATTGTATTCAAGGCAAATGACTAGGATGCCTTTCCATAACAAGGTTACAAGATGCATTGTATTCTTGACCTAATACATACTGATGTATGTTGTCCCTTCAATATCATGACCCGAAATGGATATCGATATTATTTTGACGTTTATTGATAACCATTCATGATACAGGTTTATCTTCCTATTACGTCATAAATCTGAAACCATTGAAAAGTTCAAAGAGTTCATGGCTTTGGTTGAGAACCAAACCGATAAGAAGATTAAACGGATTCGATCTAACTGAGGTGGCGAGTACCTCTCAGATGAATTCAAGGAATACCTTAAAGAGAGGAATTGTCTCTAATCTCACTCCTCCTGAAAACTCCCCAACTTAATGGTGTTGTTAAAAGATGCAACTTGACCATCATGGACATGGTTTGTTCAATAGTGAGCAAAACACATTTACCACTTAGTTTCTGGGGATATGAGTAGAGATTGCAATATGTATCCTGAATAAGATTCCTAGAAAATCTGCATCTAAAACTCCTCATGAACTTTGGTATGGAACCAATCCTAGTGTTACACACTTGAGGATTTAGGGTTGCTTGGTCCATGCAAAGAACATGGACGCAAGTAAGCTAAAATCTCACACATGTGAGTGATACTTCATTGGATATATTAAGGATGGTATTGGATACCAGCTTTACGACCCTAAGACTCAGAAAGTATTCATCTCTAGAGATGTAAAATTTCTAGAGGATGACTTCCTTAAGGGTCAAGATAAAAATGAAGCAAAGGAACTCATTTTATCCCATGAGGATACTGAGCTTCCTAAACTAGAAACTAGAGAAGTAAATGAAAATGTAACACACGTACCTCTTTGAAGGAGTTTGAGGGTGGTTTCTCCACCTGAAAGGTACGGATTCCATGTGTTTAGTGAATATGACAATGATCTAGCTTCATTCGAAGAAGCACTCGCGGATCATGACATGGATAGATGGATGTTAGCAATAAAGTATGAAATAGACTCCATGCATAAAAATGGTGTATGGACCCTAGAGGATCCACCTAGAGGGGTAAAACCCATTGGGTGTAAATGGATCTTCAAGAGAAGAAGGCGACCTGATGAGAAGGTAGAGACCTTCAAGGCACGACTCGTAGCTAAGGGTTACACGTGGAGAGACGACATCGACTACGATAAGACATTCTCTCATGTGGATATGCTTAAGTCCATCAGGGCACTGCTAGCTATAGCCACATATCTTGACTACGACATCTAGCGGATGGACATCAAGATGGCTTTCCTCAATAGATAACTCGAAGAGGATATCTATATGGAGCAGCCCCAAGGCTTCATAACTGAGGAAGGCAAAGTATGAAAGCTGAAGAAATCCATCTATGTGATCAAACAAGCTTCTCGTAGCTAGAACATCAGATTCAATGAAATCATAAAGAGTTATGATTTTGAGCAGAATCCTCATGAATCGTGTGTGTACAAGAAGCTTAGTGGGAGCACCATTGTGTTCATCATGCTTTACATAGATGACATCCTTATCATTGGGAATGATACAGGGATGATGACCAATGTTAAGATTTGGCTTATCCCATACCATCGAGATGAAAGATCTTGGAGAAGCCTCTTACATTATTAGTCTAAAGCTGTTTAGAAACTATGAAAAGAGGATCTTGGGATTGTCTCAACATTAGTACATTAAGAAGATCTTGGAGCGTTTCTATATGGAGAACTCCAAGAAAGGATTTCTTCCCTTAAGACATGATATCCATCTGTCAAAAGGGATGGCTCCTCAAAGTTTTGATGATAAGAAAGCCATGGATGGATGCCCCTACTCATCAAGTGTAGGAAGTTTAATGTATGCCATTATGTGTACAAGGCCAAATATCTACCATGCAGTGGGAGTGGTAAGTCGTTACCAGTCCTGCTATGGATAGCAACACTGGAATGCAGTGAAGAACATCTTCAAGTATCTAAGACGGACGCAAGATTATATCTTGATCTATGATGATGGTGTTGTCCAAGTCTTAGGATACAAAGATTCTGACTTCCAGTCTCGAATTGATGATTTAAAGTTGACATCAGGGTTTGTGTTCCTATTGAATGATGGTGTTGTGAGCTAGAGAAGCAAGAAGCAGGACACTACAGTAGATTCAACAACAGAAGCCGAATACATTACCACATCGGATGTTGCAAAGGAGGTGGTGTAGTTGCGCAAGTTCATCCTAGAGCTTAGTGTAGTTTCCTCTAATACTCCCATCCTGCTACTCTGCAATAACACAAGAGCCATAGCAGAGGCGAAGGAACCCATATGGCATAAAAAGAGCAAGCACGTGGAAAGGAAATACCACATCGTTCGGGAGATACAAAAATATGGTGACGTCGTCATCACCAAGGTGGCCTCTTCCGACAACGTTGTTGATCCGCTTACCAACCTTTGACACAGAAGGTTTTCGACTAGGATGTAATGAGTATGGGTTTAAGGATTGTACCTAAATGGTTCTTAGGGATAGTGGGAGATTGTAAGCCATGTGAGCCCGAGGTGAACCATTCCTACAATAAATGTTATTGTAATGCTTGATTTATCAATAAAAGTTATTGGTTAATTGATGAATCTCCATTTCATCATCTTTATTCTTTTATTTTGGCCTTTAAACCCTAACTAAATGCATGTATATATCATTATTTTACAATAATTAACATTCATTATTCATTATGTAAATATTGTATAAAATACATTGTTTAAAGACAAAATAAATGAATTAAGACAAGAAAAGAAAAGGAAATAAAATTCCAAAGGTATTTTATGGCCCTAAACCCTGAAACCTAGGCATCATCATGATTGGGTCGAACAGGAATAAGGTAGGGGGAGGTAAGGGTTAAATACACAATAAAACCCTGATTTTTAAAAATCAATCTTGTATTTTTTGGACCCATTTTATTCTTTATTATTTATACCTCAATAAACTTTGCACGTGAAAGTTGTAGATAAAAATACAAAGAAAAATACAAAATTGATTTCATCCAGAAATAATATATAGTGTTCATTCTACACTTTGAATAAAAAGCCAAAACACAAACTTCCTAGACCCATATCTTCTCCATAAAGTCTCAAAATGCATAAAAATCACCTTTAATTGTATATAACTTTTAGTTAGCTATTTAAAGAAAGTAGTTTCACTTGCTTTGGAGTTAAGATGCAAAAGTTAGGTTTTGGACCTCTATTTTACTATATACCTTAATAAAATAGTCATTTTATTTATTCTTTATATTTGTCATTATTTTATATTTTTAAAATTTTATAAATATTATTCATAGTATATATGCATACTTAGAATAAAATAAAACCATAAAGAAAATAATAAAAAATAGTATATAAAGATACATAGTGAATATACTATACTTATACCTATATAATAAATACCCATATTTAATAAAATATACAAATGAACTCAGAAAAATACAACAAACATACATTTATGTGTATCTGAATAAGTTATATATATATAAATTAAGTATATAAAATAATAAAATATAAAACACAAAATAAAAATAAAAGGAGCTACATATAGGTAAATATACATATAACTCTACTTGTAAATAATAACTCCTAGTAAATTAATCCATAAAAATAAATAAAAATCAGAATTAAATACTACAAAAAATAATAAACATTTTTTTATTTTTTAACCTAAACTTAGTAAAATTGTTTACTATTTATTCTTTATTTTGCAAGGCATTTTTTCCTTGCATTTTTGGGTTACCAGAGCTCTTCTTTCATTGACCTCAGTCAACTTCCCCTTTAGCATCTCTGATAGTTGTAAGAACCTCGAGTAGCCCACTTCCTTGAATTTTCTCAGTCGTTGTTATCACTAAAATGCCTCCAGTCCTTTTTCGATTCTCTTACCATCACAACTGTCTTTCCTACATCATCATTAGATCCCTTTGATCTCTGTTGATCCATGAAACATCCTCCATTAATGATCACCTGTCACCTATATATAACATCCACCCTTTCCATTTTTGATTCCCTGATCCCTCTTCGAGCCCTATTTTTGCTCCATCCCTGTGTGTGTGTGTCTAGTCACAGAGGAGCATCCCAGTGGTGTTGGATCGCAGCAAGAGGAGGAGAGGAGGTCCACGGTAGAGATACGACCCATATTGCTCCTTGATCAACCATCAGGTATGAGCTGCACATTTTTAATTCCTAGATAGCTTTTCTTATCATCGTTTCAATTCTGCATTTATTTTAGTAATTAGATCAATAGATTATCATAGAATCGAAATCTTCATTCGCGTCGGAGCTTTCTGCTCTAGCAGTGTTCCATTGTGACGTCGTCCTGTTCTGACCACCTCATTACCTTCCCCTCATGTTGTTGCATTGTTTGCCTCATCCAGACCACCTAGATACCCTTCGGATTGGTTCAACCATCTCCTTCTGATGCCCGTCACCTCCACCCCACTTCATTTCACATACAAATCGTCTAATAAGAGCCTAGTTCTGCTTGCCCATCCATCATCATGGTTTCTGATGAATATATGATTCATCACTCTAAAAGAGATCAATTAAGTTGACATTGATGAATCTGATATACCCTCTTTTAATTAGTGTGAATTAATCGTGCACAAATAATATCATAGTTTCATTGTAGACGGGCAATCAGAATGTAAATATTTAATTCAATTATCCCAAGGTTGAACTCGAGGAGGAAAAGGAACAACCCAGATTAATGTCTATAAAATTACGTGCGCAGTTTTTGAGGCAGAATATTTTGGTATTTTTATGCAATTTTTGAAATGCAAATGAAATGTAGGCAAATTTTAAGGACTAGAAAATAAATATTAATCAAACAATGTAAAAAAATTTTGAAACTTGGCCAAGACGTAAATAATGGTGAAATGCATGCATTATAATTTTTTGGAATTTTTCTGATGCAATATGAATATTTTTTGATTGAAGAATGCATACAGTAAGGTTTCGATAATTAATTATAATAAATACTAAATCTATTTATTTTCATAAAATAAAATTATCTAAAATATATCACTAAGTCATCTATCTTAGAAAAATCCTAAACCCTATAAATGTTGAATTCGATCCACATTAAAAATTAATTATTGAAATACAAAAAAAGGATTTTTATAGAGCAAAATATACGCAAATGTAATTCTTTTTTGACACAATGTAAATCATAATTACTTCTAGTATCCCTGAATTTTTGGCAAATCTTAAAACAACAGTTAATAATCTATGAATTTCTGAGTGAAGATTGGGTAAAATATGCAATTTTGCACACAAATATTAATCAATAATTAACCAAAGAGCATAAAAATATCATGCACATGCCACGATGTAGATAATTAATTAAAGATTTTTCGTAAATAAAAAGATGACAAATAGAGGTTCAAATTAAAGATAGAGCATAGGGTTATGTTCGCAATATTAAAATAATTAAAATAAAGAAACAAATGCAGAGTAGAGACCAAAGTGTTATTATCAGGCCTGAGGGGGCGGACTACAAAATGTCTAGGGATCATGTGCTCCTCACGTGTCCCTAGGCTGGCGGGGGTAGCTTGTGAATTGGCGGAGAATCCAGGGGGTCTTCAGCAAAATCCCCTAGGAGGGGGTGCAGATCACGTGACTCCTCCTTGTGAGTCACGCCCAACGAAGGTGGCGGAGGAGCGGGATGTGCCTCATGGAAGAGGAGGATGTCTGGAGGATGTCGGAGCTCCTACAAGCGGTGCGGAGAAGCGTCGATGAAGATGAAGGTCGTGCGTGGGGTGTTGAAGCGTGTGCGATGGAGCATGGCCAAACGAGCCCCAACGAAGGAGGATGGCTAGCGCGTCGAAGGAGTGGTATCGTTCGGTCAAAGCAGAGGCATCTCAGGTGCTCCGTTGGGCGAGGCAGAAGGCGAAGGCACTCGGTGAAGCGTGGTCAGTGACGATCGACTAGAAGGCACTCATGTGTCTTGAAGCGGTGGCGGTGAAACGGAGTACCAGCGGAAGAGGCTGGTGGTTCTTAGAGTCCATGATGAGGTTGGCTACTGGACGATAAAGCGGGATCCAATTATCGATGAGAGGAGTCGAATGGAGGTGAAGAGGGCACGAGATGGTCGATGAAATGGATGGGAAGGTGTTGCAAAGATATAGTGTGCAGTGGAGCGAGGGTGTAAATGGAGAAGGAAGAGATGGACCAGGTGGGAAAGGGGATACCTGGAGGGAGTGAAGCTCGATTGCGTGCGGCCGGAACGAAGCATACGCGTGGGGGGGGGGGGGGGGGGGGGGGGAGTTCTGCGTCAAGGCCCAGCGGCCTTGGATCGCGCCAAGGAGGAGGCTGAACCAGGCTATCACTACCAGTGTTGAAGAGGTTCCTCACTAGTTGAATGATGGATGGCTGTCGATAAAGGGACGGTGGAGTTAAATAGAGGGAGAGAGGGGGTCGATGGAGATGGCAGCAAAGCTATGGAGATCTGAAGAGATTTGATTGGGATGCAGCGACGACGAAGAAGGAAAGGTGATCAGTGATGGAGAAGCTTCGGGAATTTGATGGGGATCTAACAAGGGATGGAGATTAGGAGGGATTGCTCAGGTCCAGGTTGTCATGCATAAGATGGAAGGCGATGGTGCTAATCAGGAAGGAGGCGGCAATGAGAGAGATCTGCGAAGGGGTGGTGGCGTCACAAAAGAGGAAGGTAGCCGAGCGGCGCGGCTCTCTGGTCTGGAAAGGAGGCGAGAGGAGGAAGGCACTCCTCGGTCGTTCGATCAGCCAAGTCGATAGGTAGGAGTTGCCACGTGGTGGCATAATATATTTTTTAAATTTTTTATAAAAATAAACGAAATAAATATACCAAAATGGGTGATATGTGGTAGCTCCAGGAGCTGCCACGTGTCACTCCCAGAAATACCAAAAATTAAAATACAAGAGTAAATTCGAAATAAATAGCAAATGAACCTCGTATTGGAAAAATTTCTTTATAAAAATTGCTCGTCTCATTGAGATCTACAACTTCCATGAAGAGACCAAAAACTAAAATAGATCATTTGCACAAAGTTGTATTTTTGTGGTATTCTATGTACATATAATACCTTGATTTTTGGGTTTTCTATTTTTTTCATTTTAGTTAATATAAAAATTAGATAAAAATATAATAAAATCAAATATAAATATATACATATTAATCTATTTTGTTTGGATTTTTATTAATTAAGATAACGAAGAAATAAAATAATTAAGAAAAAGACGACTTTTGTATAGACTGTTAGTGAACACTTAGACTCGGTTAGTTTCATTGATTTTGATTTTATTTTTGGTTTGGATTTTTACGCATTTTATAAAACTTTTGTCAAAGAAAAAAATTAAAAAGAAATAAAATAAAAAGCGTTAACTGTGTACATAAAATAATAGGTCAAAATCGGGTAAAATACACAATGTACAAAAGAGGCACAAAACCCAACTTTCATATATGAGCTCCGATTCACTTGAACTTGGTCTTGTTTTGAAGGTAATTGAATGTTATTAGTTCAAAAGTGAGTAGGACAAATTGGACACTATATGAAGGAGATATCAGTGTTTTAGTCTGATAGATTTGAAATTAGGGTTTGAGTTTCTGGACCACTTATTTACGTTAGTATTTTTTGTATTTTTCTTTATTCTTGTTAGTCATATGTACACAATGGAGGTGGTTTCATGTGATTTGGTGTTAGCATGAATTAATTAAAAATTAGGGAAGTTAGCTTCTTTTACAGGTCAAAAGAGCTGAGATTTTGGCTTCTCATTTAATGCAATTATGTATGATAAAATGCTATTATTATTTGCATATGAATGAATGCTAATTATGCAATATAGATGAAAATTTTGGGGATATGAGCTTAATTAATCATTTTTAGAGTGATGAATCATGGATTCATCAACCCCCTATACTTAAACCATGCTCGTCCTCGAGCATCAAAAGAAATGCAATGAGGTGAAATGAGATTGGCTTCCATACCAAGACCATGTACAGAAGGTGAAAATGGAGCTAGACCCGACATTTGGATTATTAGTTTGGCAGAACTCCTCAGAGAATTAGGGTTTTAAAATCAACAACCTCCATGTTCTACACATCATTGTCATAGTTTCGGCTCAGAAGTCATTTTAGATCAATCCTCTTCCCAAAGCATACCCCATGAACATTGAAAAATTGACTCATGTGTGTGAGAGGTTTTAGCCCTTTTATTAAGCGAGATCTTTCAGGTTTTGATTTAAATGATATATGAAAGTGTCGTTGACCCAAATAATCCCGCGACAAACAAACAATTTTTTTCTTCTCTCGCTGCAAAATAATTATAGAAAGTAAGGTGGAGAAAGAGAAATATTTGCAACTTATTTACCTGTATAGCGGACAGGACCGAACTCAGGGAGGCTACAATTCCCGAGGGTTATTCAAATAATCGAAAGAAAAACAATTAAAAGAAAAAGCAAGAATCTCAAAGGCAAACTATCATTGGTTTTTGTGGATTCTTACTTTTTAATTTTTCATTTTTTTATTTCTAATTTTTTTTAATATTCAAATTTTTAATGATTTTGATTTTTGCAAATTTTTTTATAATAAAAAATAAGGAACAATATGGAAAAAATAAGAAATACGCATATCACACACTTTTTGTATTTTTCAATTATATCAAAATGCTCAGATAATTACAAGAAAATATTTTTGGGTTTTAATGATTTTGAATTATTTTTGGATTTTTTTGTAGAATTTTCAGATATTTATATTTTTCTAAAAATCAAATAGTGGAAAAAATGATAAACAGTGCATAGCCTAGAGTAATTTGCAACTTAAAAATATTTTAATGCCCAAAAATCCTAGAATTTATTTTTATGCTAAACTAGGGAAAAATATCTACAAACAGGAAGTGAAATTGCATTTTTTTGGATTTTTATAGAATTTGTTATTATTTTTATAAGATTTTTAGTATTTATCAATTGCTTCTATTTTTGAGAAGAATTAATGCGTGAAATTCGGATAGAAACTAAAAGACAATAAAATGAAACTAATTTAATTTTTTGAAATTTTTGGAGCAATGTTCAATTTTTTATAATTTTTTGAATTTCAGAAAGAGAAAATGATGCTATTTTTTATTTTTTAATAATATAAAATGAGAAGAAAGTGCAATGAAAATTTTATTCTATAAAGATACACACAGCAGGAGCATAGCATGATTTTTGCAAAATTTAATCACCAACAAAACTACTTATTTCAAAGAAAAGATCATGCAAATTTGAGGTCTGAAAATGAAGGATTAAAATGCAAATGTTCAAAGTTTTTGCACTAAAAGATAACAGACAATAAAATAACCTGTAGAGAAGTGCAAATTACCCAAATAAATGTGCAAAGCACGTGCTTGATTCTAGTAGGGGTGTTTCTGCAATTACTGTAAAATTCGACAATCTACACGTAAATTACACAATGCTTGAACTGGCAAGGGCATATTTGCAAATTTGAAAAACTTCCGGGGCCTTGCTAGTAAATTTTCCAAAAACTTTATTTTACCTCGTTAGGGTTTTCATTGTTTCTGTCCTTCGTTTCTTCAAAAAGACGGGGCACAAGGGGGTGGGCCGCCGCCGCCCCCCTCTTCTCTTCCAAGTTGCACGGCGGCGTCGGTCGCTGAGCGGTCGTCCGTGCGCGAAGGTCTCAGTGGTGATGGGCAACGGACCTGGGTTGGACTCACGGTGGGGATGCCGTGCTGGAGGGAACGTCGGGCGGCTGAAGACCTGCTCCGCTCCAATCAGAGGAGGTTGTGAACTACGGCCTCGTGCGAGGGTGCAGGCGATGAGGCTTCATGGTCAAGGGTGGATCGGCGACGCACTCACATGCTGCCTATGGTGGTCTCGCGTCGGAGATGAGGGGCAGGCTGGTGGTGGAGCAGCGGTGATCGAGGCGATGCGTGGTGGAGGCTGCGGCCATGCTGTGGTGAAGGCGGATGGATGGCAGATGCCTGTCAGCCGACACACTGCCGAGGGAGGTGGCGACGCTCGCGCAGCGGTCTGCATGCGCACGTCGACGGCAGGCTTCACTGCTAGAGGGGTGGATGTGGCGGACGATCCTCCTGACTTTTATTATTATTTTTATTATTTGTAACACCCCAAACAGCAGAAATAAAAAAATATTTTTTTTTATTTTTTGGGAAAATAGATCCGCCTAACTTTTTTAATTCTTTTTTTTTTGAAAAGAAACGGTAACTGAAGATTTTTTATTTTTAGTTATTTTTTTTGTTTTTTAATATTTCCTACAAAACAAATGTTAGAAGGAAAGAAAGAAAATATTTTTTTATTTTTTTTATTTTTTATTTATAAACAAATTAGGATGCGAGCATGATGACTCGATCCAAAATCAAAACGGAATGAGTGAATGGGGATCCGGTAAAAAATGAGGAATGGATCCGTGTCTCCGGCCATCGTGCGTGGCCAGAGTTGAGAGATCGTGGGAGATAGAAAAGAACGCGAATAGATCAAAATGTGAAATGAACAATCAAGTCGGTGGCGGATCAAATCATGATGGATTCTAAGATCTAGATGGAAAAAAATGACAATGAAATAAAGAGGTGAAAAATAAAACTAAGTTAACCTATATTAAAAATAAGAGAAGAAAAATGTGGATCTCACTTTAGGAGCGGAAAAAATACCGTGATCGCCTCGACGAAGGCCGACTCACTGCCACCAGATGACTCGAAGGCTAAGAACCCTCTACGACAAGAAGATTTTCGGAGATCGAGCTCCACTCACCAAAGATTGATCAAATTGAATTGATGGAGAAGGAACCATATAAATAGAAAAGATAGGAATTGAAATTTGAATTTTTGAATTTTTGGATGAAGATAAGAGATAAGAGAGAGAAAAAATGAAATGCGATAAAGTAAAAAGATTAGTATTAAAATTATTTACAAAAATTAACTAATTCTTTTGTATTTTAATCATTTTATTAATTTGAAAATTAAATGTTAATTTTTTATTTTTGTGTGGTAGTAATTTAAGAAAATTAACTATATACATAAACTATATACATATAGTACATTATTTACTTGGTTAAATAAGGAAATTAATTTTTTTAAATTTTTATTTCATTTTTTTTAATAGTAAAAATATTTACAAATATTTACAAATACAATATTTACAAATACATGGGAAAATTGCACAAACCGCCCCAGAAAACTGACTTTTCACCCGTAACTCTAAAAACTATGAGATCATAACCATTTTAAAGATAATTTAATTTAGAATACAATGGAAGTGATTTAATTTAGAATACAATGGAAGTGGGTTTGGTTCAATTTGAGTTCTTATCGAGACGGAATTGGTCTTTCAATTATTGCTTAGTGGCTTTTTCCAAGTGTGGTTGCTTTTATTCTATACATGATTTGATTGTGCAATCATTTTTATTGATTAGAAAACATTTTTATTTACAACTTTTGTTTTGAAAATTATTTGATTTGAGGTCAATTTATGTAAAAATAAAATAGCGTAAGTATACAAATATATACAACACACATTTTTTGGATTTTCTGATTAAAGACCCTATCTCCCCCTACTTTATTCCTGGTCGATCAAGTCAAGTCTTGACCTTCTCTCAGGATTCGGGTCAGCCTGTATCTATTACATATATATAGTTTTCCTTTTTTATTTTCTTTTCTTTATTTTTCCTTTCTTTCCTTATTTATTTATTTTAGGTTAAAGTGGTAAGAAGCGTACTATATTTACACACAGATGCAAGTTAGTAAGAATATGGAGTTAGTATTATATACAGGAATTTTATAAGAAATTTTAAGCAAAACTAAATGAATAAAGATGATGAAATGCATATTCATCATCCCCCTATGCTTTACCTTTGCTAGTCCCTTAGCAAACACTTATTTGAAAGAATAAGTGAATAAAAATAAAAAGAAAAAGAAAGGAAAAATAAAGAAATTAGGACAATGTTGAGTATTAAACTTATCTTAATAAAATTGTAGTATGGAGCTCTGTCGGACCTTTGGATTATTAGTGTGGCAGAACCTTAATGGGAAATGGAATTAAAACCTAACAGCCTCTAAGTTCCATAAGACTCCTATTCAGGTATCCTCAACAGTCAGGTCAGAACAAGTCTACATACACAAATTCTTATGACTATGAGTCATTACTTGTACGGTGTAAGTGAAATATAGCTCCCCATCTCAAAAGTAGAAAAGAAACAGCCTCTCTCAACAAGGTAAATCTAGTTCCCCAGTCTAGCAACTCTTTCCTTGAGGAGCAGAGATATTCCCTTCTAAGTTCAAGTACAACTAGCTCAGGAAGAGGAGATGGAGAAAATAATGGACGGTAACAAGTATAGCTACCTATCCTTGGATGCATGACCAGTGTAGCCAAATCATCCAGCTGCAAGCTTACAAAATTTTGACTTTGAAGCTCTTATTAATTTTTTTATCCTTGTATATATACTCCGGCAGGCATTTTACTTTTCAATCAAGCCTGTCCACTTTTGGAGATTCTGCATTTTTTCCTTCTTTTTTTGAAAGTATATACAAGGTGCAACATGTACATGATTTTTTCCTCTTGAGCTAGCAGACTATCCCTCTTTTGAAGCATTATTGCAACCCCACAACATCCTGTTTAGACCTCAACATTGCTAGACCAGGTTGAGACGCACTTCCCTCCTAAGAGGAAGACGAGAGGTTCCGCCTAGATGTACTACCATCGTATGCTACTCTAAGCCAAAAGATTCTGCCTCCTCACTACCTCCTCCATGAAGAGCTACGTGTAGAGTGCTTGTCCAAGATAAGCCACGGTCTTAAAAAATCATGTGTGTGTTGTTAAATGTTCTACTTAGACTAATCAAGATGACATGTGAACATAGTCTTATGGACTCAAAGAATTAAGTCGCTAAAAAGTCTTAACTCCAGTTTTTATAAGGTTCCTCTGAAATTAAGTGGATTAAGGTCCAACTAAGCTCCATTCTTGAATTTTTTTTTCCAGACTTAGTTTAAATGCCAATACTATCCTGAAAAATGCACATGCAAATGCAAGAAATATGTATAATGCAAAAAGAAAGCAATTTTTTTGAAATAATTTCTAATTTTGAAATTTTTATGGGTTTTTGAAAAAACAAGGAAAAATGATGCACATACGAAAATAGTTTTTTTATGCAACTTTTTATATATTTTTGGTTTTGTAGCTTTTTCTGTTTCAAAAAGGAAAAAGAGTTAGTAAGATATATACAAGGATTTTTTGTGTTTCTGTGTTTTTTGTTGTTGTTTATTTTTTTTGTTTTGTTTGTGATTTTTTTTGAAAGGTGATTAAAGTCTATATACATACACAGGAATTTTACGAATTTATATACAAAACCCCAAAAATAAACATATTTAAAAGTACAAGTTATGTCTAAAGTATATATACAATATATACGAAACCCCCCTATACTTAGCTCGAACTATGTCCTCATAGTGATCAGAGAGCGGTAAAGGAAGACATAACTCATGCTGAGCATAGAAAAGTGAAAAGACTCCTATGCTACAACGACTCAAAGAAAAAAAGAAAAGAATAGAGGTCGGTGATCCCCCCTATACTTAGGATCAAGTAATCCTAAGTATAGAAGACTATACAAAAGGGGAAAACCGATGCAGAGAATGTATGGACTCAAAAACAAAAAAGATGATATGAACAACATCACCCCCCCCCCACATTCGTAGGGTAGGGTATTCCTAAATATAGGCAACAACAAGAGTGATGAACAAGACGAATATGAACAAACATAAATCATTCATCCCCCATACTTAGGATAAAGCAGATCCTAAGTATAGCATATATACACACACAGAAAAAACGGTGAATGATAAAACAGAACAATAAAGGGTTAAAACAAAAGGATATACAAAAGGAGTGGATGTACAAAAGTCAAAAAGGTCGAAACCAAACCTTCTTGCGAGATCGTTGAGGAATGGATCTAATAAGGTGTAGGTCGATATAGGGGTTATCATTAGATATGAACTGATCAGGATCGACCAAGAATGTATCCTCAGCAATGTCAGAGTGCGCAGGCAAGAATCAGTTAGTGGAAGTAGTGTGGTCATGTTCTGTCTGGGAGGTCTCACAAATATCAAAGTAAAAAGGCTCAAAATCATTATCAGAAAAAGTAAGATCCATTCCATCCTGGAGAGCCTCTACTGGATCATCATCTTTATCAAAAGGCCCAAATTCCATTATAAAAGCAATCAAATCAAATTTGGCCTGATCGATCTCATCTAACTTAGGGTGAATAAGAATGGACTCATCAGTGAAAGTTGTTAAATCACTGTCATGTCTAGTCTCAGAGTCGGCCTTCTGCTCTAGGATGTCTATCGTATAATTCCCATGGATGTCATCAATGCATCTCCACATACTAGAAGGGGTAACTCCAAGGTCTATGCTTTCCGAGTCTTCCTCCTTGAAGAGGAATTCTTGGGATTCATTATCATCCAACATACAACAAGAATCTCTGATATTATCATCAAGGTCAAGGTCCTTGGGGTTGGATAACGCGTGCACACTCTCATGGGATGCAGGTCTCTGGTCAGTAATAGGTGTAGTGATCAACACATCGCTCCCTACAACGGAACGGAAGTGAATCTCTCGAGATCCATAATCAATAAAGGATCTCGCAGAGGCGAGGAAAGGTCGTCCCAGGATGATTGGAGGGTGCTCCATAGGGGTGGAGGTCTCCAATGGAAATACAACAAAATCCGAAGTGAAATTCATGCCCTGAATAATAATGACAGTGTTTTCTAGAATACCCTTCGGCCTCTTGATAGATCCATCAGCAAATTGAACTATCATCCTGGTTTTCTTGAGAGGCCCAAGATGAAGAGATTGTACCATAGAGAAGGGTATTATATTGATTGACGAACTGCCGTCAAGGAGAGTGTTATCACAAGAATAGTTGGATATGGAGCAACTTACAAGAGGCATGGAAGTGTTCCCTTTCTTAAAATGCGGACGGTAAGAGATGGCATAGGCAGTGGCCATGGTCAAGATGTGACGCTGAGATCTACTCCTCTACTTTCTATTCTTGTGTTTAGGAGTAGATAAATGTGCCACGGCATGGTGAAGTGGGGCTTTAATGATCTCGTGAATGGTGGCCATCACTTCAGGTTCAGTCAACATTTTTTTGAATTTTTGGATCTCCTCCACACAACGAAGGAGGTTGAAATCAGCATTCACACGAGGATTGCCAAGAGCATTCTGTATAGTGGAATCCTCGGGGTCAAAGTTGGGACATGTGATGGATGACTGTGTGGAAAAATGGTTTGGCATGGGTGCCATCTCCTCACAAAATGAATCAACAATGTGTCTCCTAAAATCTTTTTGGAATTTTAAAATTTTCTCATTTTTTGTATTTTGGGTGATTGCAAGCTCTCATGATTATCCTCAAGTGAATCCATATCTTCAAATAGTGGAGCAGTGTTATGGCTCTCATTTATGTTAAATAGATTGTTAATCCTCAATTTCATATGCTCCATCATCTGGTTCAGGGTCTCATATGTGGACACCATGAAAGGTGACTCCAAAATCACAGGGTCAGGTGAGTGGAATGAGGGTGGGTGAAAATCATCGTCCGATTCCTGAAATAATGGGTTAGGCAGATATGCACAAAAAATCAAGGGGAAAGTCCTCCTGGAAAAGGGAAGGTGGATTGGCTAGAGAGTGCGAGAAGTCGGCGAAAATTGGATTAAAATAACTCCAGTCGGCCATCTCTGAAACAAAAGACAGGATCGGGAGAACACGAGGGTCAAGTCAAAAGATATGGAGAAAAAGGCGCAAATGCATAGAATGATCTAGTATGCACACAAGCAATCAAACATAAAACAAACTCCCAGTTCACCAACTCAATATAATGTGAAGACCATGAAGGTTCGGTCAATTATCTTTCATGTTTTAGAGTTTGGTGAGAATACAAACTATTAGAATGGTTAAAGCGAGTTGTTAGGAACCAAATGCACCCATGAGACTATCCCAATCTCACAACTAGTTTTTCCCAGCCAGTATGGGAGCGGACTGTTTACCAGCTACCCAATCTACCCACTCTGCTAAGGAAATCCCAGACCGATTACTGGCTACCCAGTGAAGTCCTCACTGGAGAACAACTAATCCCAAGACAGTAGTCTGAAGAGAGTTCGGGCGTGGCTCTATCCTAGTATAAGGGTCGCTCTCTCGCTGCAGATTATTCAAACAAGACGGGGGTTACTCTTCCCGAAAGAATGATTTTTCCTTACTTTTATTTTAGGGTCGTGTTTTCTTTAGCAGTCCCAATTTTAGGTAGTTCTCACTTGGTTTGAGTATTTTCAATGAATCACCTACCGAGTGTCCAATTTCCTTTTAAACTTATGTGAGTGAAAACAAGGAGATCGGAAATGCCAATGCGTGATTAAACAGAATGATGCATGCAGGGGTTAGAGATGCGTACCTTGTCGCCAGCACACTACATGCAAGTGATCCGTACAGAATTGAAATACAGAAAAATAAACTAACCTATATGCAAATGCAAGTGAACCGTCTTAATAATAGCTTCTATTAGCGGGCAAGAACAGGTTAATTTTACTAAGTCCAATTACGCTCTATTCTATAGGTACAAAAATTCTTGTTTAGGGTATTTGGACCTAATTAGTTACCTAGCTCAATCAAATTAATTAAAGCAATCAATAGGTAGCTCACGAAATCCGTGTGAAACAAAGAAAAATAAGGCGATGAAAACAAAACTGGTGAGGTCCCCCAAGTGCACCGGCACTTGGCGAAATAGACCCCGTAACAAATGAATGTCTGTTTACAAGGGTTCAAATGCTAGAAATAAATAAAAAAGTCCCCCTCTCTCTCTCTCTCTTTTTTTAGTCTCCTTCAATTCTTCTTCTCCTCCTCTCACTCTATCATGCAGCTTGGTGAAGAATCAAGCCGCCTCCACTTCGCTTGGGTGCTTCGGCTCTCCTAGGATCACCTCCTTCGCTCCACGAGCCCTCGCAACAAAAAAAGAGAGAGAATGTTTAAGAAACACAATTATTAAATATGAGGAAGAAAAATAAAATAAACACAGTGAATATGTGAACAATGGAATAATGTGGCAAAATATAAAGAGATATGTACAACCAAGAATAACATGTCAAAAGAAAAACCTAACTACCCTCGTCGTGCCTCCCCGGCAACGGCGCCATTTTATTGACTGTGGGAATTTGGGTTTTATTTTATTTTTTTGAGTTTTAATTTTATTTTATTTCCCCAGCAACACGCCATTTTATTGAGCGAGATCTTTCAGGTTTTGATAGAAATGATATATGGAAGTGTTGTTGACCCAAACAATCTCGTGACAAACAAACAAATTTTTTTCTTCTCTCGCTGCAAAATAATTATAGCAAATAATGTGGAGCAAGAGAAATATTTGCTGCTTATTTACCTGTATAGCAGACAGGATCAAACTCAGGGAGGCTACAATTCCTGAGGGTTATTCAAATAATCGAAAGAAAATCAATTAAAATAAAAAGCAGGAATCCCAAAGGCAAACTATCCTTGATTTTTGTGATTTTTTTATTTTTTTATTTCTAATTTTTATATTTTCTGATTTTCAAATTTTTAATGATTTGATTTTTGTAAATTTTTTTATTTTCAAAAATAAGGAACAATATGTCCAAGTGAAGAAATACGCACACCATACTCTTTTTGTATTTTTCAATTATATAAAATATGCTCAGAAAATTGTAGAGAAAATATTTTTGGGTTTCAAAGCTTTTGAATTATTTTTGGAATTTTTTGTAGAATTTTCAGATATTTTTATATTTTTTTAAAAATCAAATAGTGGCAAAAATGGTAAACATTGCACAACCTAAAGTAATTTGCAACTTAAAAATATTTTAATAACCAAAAATCCTGGAATTATTTTTATTCTAAACTAAGGATAAATATCTACAAATATGAATTAAAATTACATTTTTTGGATTTTTGTAGAGTTTTTATAATTTTTATAAGATTTTTAGTATTTTTTAATTTTTTGGGTTTTGAGAAGAATTAATGCGTGATATTTGGATAGAAATTAAAAGACAATAAAATAAAACGAATCTATTTTTTTTGAGTTTTTAGAGCAATAATAAAATTTTTATAAATTTTTTAATTTCAGGAAGAGAAAATGACATTGTTTTTTTTATTTTTAATTAATAACAGACAAGAAAGTGCAGTGAAAATTTTATGTTATAAAGATACACACATCTGGAGCATATCATGACTTTTGCAAAATTTATTGACCAACAAAACTACTTAGTTCAAAGGAAAGATCATGCAAATTTAAGGTCTGGAAATGAAGGATTAAAATACAAATGTTCAATGTTTTTGCACTAAAAGATAATAGACAATAAAATAGTGTAGAGAACTGCAAATTACCCAAATAAGCGTGCAAAGCACGTTCTTCATTCTAGCAAGGGCGTTTCTGCAATTATTTTAAAATTCAACAATCTTCACGCAAATTACCCAATGCTTAACCTCGTAAGGGCGTGTTTGTTAATTTGAAAAACTTCAAAGGGCTTGCTAGTAAATTTCCCAGAACTTTCTTTTACCTCGTTAGGGTATTCACTGTTTCTGTCCTTCGTTTCTTCAAAAAGATGGGGCACAAGGGGGTGGGGCACTGCTGCCCCCCTCTTCTCTTCCAAGCCGCATGGCGGCGCCAGTTGTTGAGCGGTCGTCCGCGCACGAAGGTCTCGATGGTGATGGGCGGCGGACCTGGGTTGCTGCTCCACTCAAAGCGGAGGAGGATGTGAACTATGACCTCGCACAGGGGTGCAGACGGTGAGGCTTCATGATCGGGGTGGATCGATGGCGCACTCACACGCTGCCTACAGTGGTCTCGCGTCGGAGATAAGCGACGGGCTGGTGGTGGAGCAGCGGTAATCGAGGCGGCGTGCGGTGGAGGCTGGGCTGTGCTGTAGTGAAGGCGGATGGACGGCGGACGCCCCTTAGCTGACACATGATCGAGGGAGATGGCGACGCCTGCGCGACGGTCTGTACGTGCGCGTCGGCGGTGGGCTCTACTGCTGGAGGGGCGGATGCGGCAGACGATCTACCAGACTTTTTTTGTAACACCCAAAACACCAGAAATAAAAAAATGTTTATTTATTTATTTTTTGGAAAATAGAACGGTAGAAAAATTTAAAAACTTTTTTTTTGTTTTTTTAACAGAAACTGTAACCAGAGATATTTTTTAATTTTAGTTATTTTTTTTATTTTTTCTTGCAAAACAAATGTTAGAAGGAAAGAAAGAAAATATTTTTTTTGTATTTTTGTTTTTTATTTTATAAAGAAATTAGGACGCGAGCATGATGACTCAATCCCAAAATCAAAACGGAATGCGTGAACGAGGATCCGGTGAAAAATGAGGAATGGATCCGAGTCTTTGGCTACCGTGCATGGCCGGAGTTAAGAGATCGTGGGAGATAGAAAAGAACGCGAATAGATCAAGATGTGAAATGAACAATCGAGTCAGTGGCAGATCAAATCGTAATGGATTATAAGATCTAGATGAAAAAAAATGACAACTAAATAAAGAGGTGAAAAATAAAACTCATTTAACCTAGATTAAAAATAAGAGAAGAAAAATGTGGATCTCACCTTAGGAGTGGAAAAAATATCGTGATCACCTCGACGAAGGCTGACTCACTGCAACCAGACGACTCGGAGGCTAGGCACCTTTCTGCGATAAGAATACTCTCAGAGATCGGGCTCTTCTCACCAAAGATTGATCAAATTGAATTGATGGAGAAGGAGCCATATAAATAGAAAAGATAGGAATTGAAATTTGAATTTTTGGATGAAGATGGGAGATAAGAGAGAGGGAAAAAATGAAATGAGATAAAGTAAAAAGATTAGTGTTAAAAATATTTACAAAAAATAACTGTTTTTTTTGTATTTTCGTCACTTTATTAAATTGAAAATTAAATGTTAATTTTTTTGTGGTAGTTATTTGAGAAAATTAACTATATACATAAAATATATACATATAGTACATTATTTACATAGTTAAATAAGAAAATTAATTTTTTTTTGTTTTAAAATTTTTATTTTCTTATTCTTATTTTTAATAATTAGTAAAAATATTTACAAATATTTACAAATACAATACGTACAATACATGGGAAAATTGCACAAACCACCCCAGAAAACTGACTTTTTACCCGTAACTCTAAAAATTATGAAATCAAAGCCATTTAAAGATAATTTAATTTAGAATACAATGGAAGTGAGTTTGGTTCAATTTGAGTTCATATGGAGCCGGAATTGGTCTTTCAGTTATTTCTTAGTGGCTTTTTCCAAGTGTGAATGCTTTTATTCTGTACATGATTTGATTGTGCAATTATTTTTATTAATTAGTAAACATTTTTATTTATAACTTTTGCTTTAAAGAATATTTTATTTGAGTTAAATTTATGTACAAATAAAATAGGGTAAGTATAAAAATATACACAGCACATATTTTTTGGATTTTCTGATTAAAGACCCTATCAGGTCAAGTCTTGACCTTCTCTTGGGGTTCGGGTCAGCCTATATCTATTACATATATACAGTCTTCCTTTTTTATATTTTTCTTTATTTTTCCTTTCTTTCTTTTTTTATTTATTTTAGGTTAAAATGGTAAGAAGTGCACAATATTTACACAAGATGCAAGTTAGTACGAATATGGAGTTAATATTAGATACATGTGTTTTATAAGGGATTTTAAGCTAAAATAAATGAATAAAGATGATGAAATGCATATTCATCACCTTCCCATCAAGAATGTCGTACTATCATGCAAACCTCTCCTCTAGTAACTCGTCCTCGTGGAGTCAGGTTTTTCCTCTTAAGGTATGTCGTGTTGTGTTCACAATCTAAAAGATCGAGAAACTATAAAAGGGGGAAAAGAACTTGAGGGTGACTAGTGTAGTCACCTCTCCTTGTGAAGCAGGCCAGCTTAGCCAAGTTTCCACCAAGATATGCATGTTTTCTTGAAGCTTTGACCTTTTTGGTCAAATAATTATTTGGTAGTTGGCTTCTTTTTGTTTGGAAATTTGGTAGCTCTGCATGGATCTTGTTGTTCTCCTACGGTTATGGAATCTTTTTTTTCCGTACATGTTTTGGAGTCTTAAAAAAAATTTATGCCTAGTTGTCCATCCCTTTTCCGAAGCTTTATTTCAACCTATACTCCGGTATTTAGATGTCCATGCTACCAGAAAAGAAACTCACACAATCTTCCAACACCCCGACTAAGTTAAGCTAAGTGCATTGTGAGAGAGCACAAATTAATTCCCTATTCAAGAGTCATACCAAGAATGAGGCGACCAGGTTAGACACTAAGAGTCAAACTCTACACATTGTCTTGCGGAACTCGAAGAATTAAGTCAAAGACCTGAAGCTTCTAAAATCCTCTTTCTCAATGAAGTTCCTCTAAAAATTAGGTGGATTAAAGTAAAATCTAGACCACTCTCAGCTTCTACTCATAATTGGTTCAGAACCCAAGGGCTTTTCATCGATGCATGAATTCTTGGATGAAATGAAAATGTATAGAATGCAGACAAAAATTTTATGAGATTTTTTGCGAGATTTTTTTAATGCAATACCATTTTTTATATTTTTTTATTTTTTCAAAAATGAGTAAGAATCCTGGTTTTTCAAAACATTAGTTGCATACATCGTGTTAGTTGAAAAACACAAAGTTATTTTTTTTAGATTTTAAAAGTCAGTTACCCACCTCGTAAATAAGAATAGACTTACGTGAAAGTATGAGCTATGGGTAAAGTATATACACAGTATATATACACACCCCCTATATGTAGCAAGTGCTATGTCCTTAGAGCACAAGAAGCATAGAGAAGAGATAGCTAGGGCTAAGCATAAGAGAGTGAAAAAGAAAAGGAAAAATAGAGATCAGCATGCCCCCTATACTTAGGATGTGAACAGTCTAAGTATAGAAGAAGAGTGAAGATGAGGCAGATAATGGGAGAAGTGGATGAAGAGAGTATATACAGTAGGCATCGGGTCCCCTATACTTAGGCTTTGGCCAAAGTAGAGGAAGAAGATGTACAAGGGAACCAATGAGGTCAGGAGGGAGGGTTACCGATGATTAAGGAGGTTTCAGCAGATCTTTTTGTGAGCATGTGGCGGGAGGTCATAATGATTGAAAGAAGATGAAGTAGACGAGTCCCAGCTATCATCAATGTTATCCTTAGAAGAATCATGTTGGAGAGTGTTTTGATAGGAAGAAGATGAAGCATATGAATTGGATGATTCTCAGCGGTCGTCAGAGTTATCCTCAGAATAAAAGTATTGGAAGGTGGAGGCACTCTAGATATTCTTGTTCTTAAGCTGCTTTATCAAGATGTGCTTGGTCTTGTTGTCAATTGCCTCATCCTCAAATGATGAATACCCTGAAGCACCAATCTCAGTATGGTCATAAGAGATTATTCCAGTATATTTAATGAGACCAAGAGAATCGGCTCTTGAGGAATAGTAGCGAGGGGTAGGAGTCATCCAATGGGAGTCGATATATGGATGCTTTCTTAGATAGGCCGTCATGGATGCCGAACTGATCTCACTATAAAGATCACTTTATCCAGACCTGATGAGGAATCATCAAAAGATTCCTCTCCCGGCATGTCGAAGGTGACTTTCTTAGTCAGTTTACCATATAACTGACTAGATAAAGGAGCAGCCGGAATGGGTATTCTGATCTGTGTTGTCTGTGAAGGTGCAGGTCCTATGAGTGAGGTGCTGACAATCAGGTCTTCAAATGAATAACCATTGAAATATTCCTCCATGGTCAGCGCGCGTCCCGCATATTTATTCTCAATCGACTTGACATTTATGCATTCTTGTGACGGATTGATTTGATCAATGCGGTTAGAGGAGGTCTTGTCAGACTCAGGGTAAGCCCATGCTCGAGTTTCCTCATCATAATCACCATAGATATGGTAAAGATCCTAATTTGTCATGATATTGGTTGAGGTCCAAGCAGCGGGGAATGGGAGGATGGGATGAGTATCAGAACCAATGGTCTGCTCAGCAGTCGTTATCTCTAGTGAATTAGCAGGGTAGGGCTTGTCTACCACTTGACAGTTACGACTATTGTCAGCTTTGTGGGTTAACTTATATCGTGTTTCCTCAAAGTCTATTTGAGCTTAAAGTGCTCCAATGCCATGAAATTTATTTCCCGAATCTTGCATTCAATAGTTGCCTTATCCAAGGCTAAGAACGGCTTTCTGAGAATAATTAGAGAGTGAGTGAATTCTTCTTGATGCTCAATATCAACGATCGTGAAGTCCACTTTAAGTGGAGCACCTTGGAATGCCATGATGATAGAAATTGTTCCTCTCGGTCATTTTATAGATCGATCAGCCAGCTGAACGATCTCTCTTGATTTCCTGATTGGTCTGAGTTTGAGATTCTCAAACACGGAGGTCAGGAGGTTATTAATGGGTGAATCGTCATCAATCGGGCATGGGTGAATGTTGTCTTTGAGTCCACAGTCAAATCTAGGCAACCGCTTCACTCTAAGGCTCTTGGTCTTTCTTATCATCATCAAAGAGGTGTCCATTAACAATATATGTCTTTTGATCTTCATTCTCCTCCTACCTGATTTTTTAGGCATTAATTTACTCTTTACAAATCTTTCCAGGCTGGGGAAGCGTTCAATGGCCTGTTTCAAGGGAAGTTCAAAAATCAAGCTTTTATCCAGTGCTTCCCTTAGAGTAGGATCCGAATCCTCTCCACTTTCGATTTTATTGGTTTTTCTTTTTTTTTTCAATTTTTAGGTGTTTTTTATTTTTTTTATTTTTTTGATCTTTTCAGTGTGGTGTAAAGAGGTGGTGCTTTCAACAACATAGGAGAAGCTTAGATATGCAGGTTCAGAGTCAACCTTAAGGGAATAATATGCATAACAATCGCTATCAGAGTCATCCCTAGGGTGTACAGAGTATGTGGGTTTCTTAGTATTATCTGGGTTTTCAAACAAAGATCAAATCATTTTTTCTTCCATTTTCATCCACAAGTTAGGCGGAGATTCTCCCAATATATCCCCTCTTTGTCTTAACTTTTCATCCTCGAAAAACTTTTCATGATCAATTATGGGCGGAGTCTGCTCTATGGGAGGATTCTGTGGAAATCGGTAGGTCTCATACTCTACATGTCGTGACTCAGGCATGCAATGTTGGGTAGAATAGAGTCCATTTCTATGGCCATGAATAGTCAGATCCTCATATGGTGAAGTCAACATACAGGGTTCATGTATGTTGATATCATCAGTCCAATCCTCTGTATGTGCAGGTTGTTCGAAGGAGTGGTATATGGGTTGGTCAATAGAGATTTTATCATTAAGGTCGATCCCGCATGGAGAATCATCAGGTGCAGGACGCTCCATTCGGTTTGGTTGGTTCATCTTGTTATTACCTAAGATCCAGTATGGATGTGTATCTGTGAAGTGTTGATCTGTCCCAACATTAAGATGAGGAGAAAATGAAGATTGTTGGGGTTGGTGTTTCTGCCAGTCATTTGTCACAATAGTAGATTGCTCTTCAAATGATTCATGCTTTCTGACTAGAAATCGGGAATAAGATGGGTCAACCAAAGAAGGAAGTTAATCATGTATTGAAAATGGTAGGGGCGATGGTAAATTCGAAGGAGTGTTGAATTTGATCGGATGATCTGAGTAAAATGGATTGGAATTAATAAAGTGGACTAGATTCATCCGTAGGTGAGAGTCTCCTGCGATTGTTGGAGTATGCTTGGAAGAAGAGGGTTTAGATGATTTTGGTTTAATCAAAAAGAAATAATCTTGAGGGTACATAGACCAATATCCCATTAATTTCAAATAAGGTGGATGAGATGACATATTAGATCTTTGGTTAAAAAATTGTTCAGGTGCATAAGATGCTCAACAGAAGAGCCCCTAATTTTTAAATCATGAAGAGCGATGGCACAAGTGTGTAGTTTTTGATATTCGAGCTTGGTTCACGCACACCAATACAAACATAATACAAACCCTAGGTTCACCAACTCATACAATGAAGGCTACAAGAGTTCGTCCAATTATCTTTTAAATTTTAGTTGGTGACAAATTCAATCTTGGAAAAGAATAGCGAGTTGTTATGTGTCAGAAATTTTCTTAAGGACTGGCCTGAATTCTTATGACAAGTTGCACCTACTTTCAGCTATTATGGGTGTAAATACATACCGTAAAATGACTACCCGTTACTTAAGGATGGAGCCTTACAAAGTGTCCTTTAAACCACCCACTCTGCTAAGGAAAGACGGACTGTAAATGGCTACATGTGTTTCTCACTTAGAAGTAGCTAACCGTTTTTATAGAATCGGTAGTTTGAATGAAAATCCCGGAGTTTGGCTCTATCCTTAAGTGCCGTGTCTTGCTCACTCAGACATATAAATGAATTCAAGGACGGGGTTGCTCTCCCATAAAATTCTCAATTTTATGGTTTAATTTAGTCGGCCTTGTTTAGCAATCCCAATTTTAATTAGGTGATCACTAAAAAATTAGGTGAGCTAAAATGCACATCTACCGTTCAGTCACATTTTCCTTTTAAATATTAAGTGACAAAACAAGAGGGAAAATTTCGAAAAAAGACATGCACGTGGAAAGCAATGATGTATGCTCAGTTAGAAGACTTACAGTGATTCCTCGCAATCTCCATGTGGGATGCAACACAAGAATTGAAAAATTATTCTATATGGAATGCAATCCGACAAAATCGCACTTAGCAGAAAGTTCTATTAGCCGTGAAGAATTGAGTTAAATTTTTACTAAGTTGATAGATCTAATGTACATCTCAATTAAGTGAAGTGTGGTCCTAGGTTCTACGAGCATAGAAAATAATCCTAGAAGCTCTAATAGTCGCAGTGTGGGTCTAAGCTACAAACCACTCAAGTCAGGCCCCATCCTCAACGGAGAGTGAAACAGGCCACGACACACTACAGAAAAAGTGTTTAAGTCTTGTTACACATGCGAGAGTCCAAATGGACACCGGTGTAAATGAGCAATTACTTACAATAATTAAAATTGTAGAAAATAAATTCTAGACTCTACGCTCTTTCACGACTTGACTCGATCTTAATTTTAATGTGTCTTGGTAGTCGGTGAAGATGTGTCGGTTCGTGAAAACCACTTCACGTAGCCGGATACCTCGCAAGAAAAAATAAGAGAGAGAGTGTAAGAGAGTGAGATAAAAAAAATTAAATAAGAAAATAAATGCTGAAAAATAAAATAAAATAAAATAAATGTAGAAATAAAAGAAAAAAATAGAAAATGTATAGTGATGAGGTTCGGGGGCCAGATTACCCAAATTTATGGAAAACCTAACACTAATTTTATACACAAAAACCTAAGTCGTTTGCCTCCATGGCAATGGCGCCATCTGACGAGTCTAATATACCCTCTTTTAATTAATGTGAATTAATCGTGTGCAAATAATATCGTCATTTCATTGTAGGCATACAATAGGAATCAAACAAGAAATAATCACTTAAATATTTAAGTCAATTAATTCGAGCGATTTTATGTTTGTTTTACTTGGGCAAGTCCCATGGTCGAACTCGATGAGGCAAAGGAACAACCTATATTGATGTCTATTAAATTACGTGCACGGTTTTTTAGGTGGAATATTTTTGGTATTTTTTATGCAATTTTGAAATGCAAATGAAATGCAGGCCAATTTTAAGGACTAGAAAAATATCAATCAAACGGTGTCCAAAAATTATAAAACTTGGCCAATATGTAAATAATGGTGAAATACACGTACTTTAATTTTTGTAATTTTCTGATGCAATACGAATATTTTATGAATTAATGAATGCAGACAGTGAGGTCTTCAATAATTTCTTATAATAAATATTCAATCTTTTTATTTTCAGAAAATAAAATTATCTAAGATATATCAATATGTGATCTAGCTCAAACAAATCCTAAACCCTAAAAATGTTGAATTTCATCCTATTAAAAATTAATTACTAAAATATGCAAAAAAAATTATAGAGCAAAATATGCCAAATGCAATTCTTTTTTTGGCACAATGTAAATCGTAGTTAATTCTACTATCCGTAAATTTTTGTCCATTTTTAGCAGTGGTTGATTATCTATGAATTTCTGAGCAAAGATTGGGTAAAATATGTAATTTTCCACACAAAATATTAATTAAAAATTAACCAAAGAGCATAAAAATATCATGCACATGCCACGATGTAGAGAATTAATTGAAGACTACAATGGCAATTTTTGATAAATAATAAGATGACAAATAGTGGTTCAAATTAAAGATAGAACATAGGGGCATGTTTGCAATATTACAATAATTAAAATAAAGAAACAAATGCAGAGTTGGGACCTACGTGTGGTTTCCAGGCTCGAGGGGGTGGACTGTAAAATGTCTAGGGATCACGTGCTCCTCACGTGTCCTTGGACTAGCGGGGGCAGCTTGTGAATTGGCGGAGAATCCAGAGGGGTCTTCAGCAAAATCCCTCAGGAGGCGGTGTAGATCACATGAATCCTCCTTGTGAGTCACGCCCAGCGGAGGTGGCGGAGGAGCGGGATGTGCCTCCTGGAAGAGGAGGTTGGCTTGAGGATGTCAGAGCTTCTGCAGGCGGTATGGATAAGCGTCGATGAAGATGAAGGTCGTGCGGGCGGTTTTGAAGCGAGGGCGATGCAGCCTATCCGAGTGAGCCTTAGCGAAAGAGGAAGGATGGCACGGTGGAGGAGTGGTGTCAGTCGGCCAAAGAAGAGGCGTCTCGGGTGCTCTGTTGGGCGAGGCAAAAGCGAAGGTGCTCGATGAAGCGTGGTCGACGATGATCGACTGGAAGGTGCTCCAGTGTCTTGTAGCAGTGGTAGTGGAGCGGAGTACCAGTGGATGAGGCTTGTGGTTCTTGGGATCCTTTCTGAGGGTCACTCTTGTCTGATGAAGTGGCCTCCGGTTGTCAAAGAGAGGAGTCGAACGGAGGCGAAGAGGGCGTGAGATGGTCGGTGATGGATGGGAAGGTGTTGCAAAGATATAACATATGGTGGAGCGAGGGTGTAACCGGAGAAGAAGGAGATAGATCAGGTGGGAAAGGCGATGCCTGGAGGGAGTAAGGCTTGACAGCGTGCGGTCGGAATGAAGAATATGTACGGGAGGGGGGAGTGTGTTGCGTCAAGGCCCGACGGCCTTAGATTGCTCCAAGGAGGCAGCTGAACCACGTTGTCACAACTGGTATTGAAGAGGTTCCTCACTGGTTGAACGGCAGATGGTTGTTAATGGTGGGACAGTGGAGTTAAATAGCGGGAGGGGGTCAAAGGAAATGGCATCAAGGCTATGGATATCTGATGAGATTTGATTGGGATGCAACGGAGGCGAAGAAGGAAAGGTGATTACTGATGGAGAAGCTTCGGGGATTTGATGGGGATCTAATGGGGAATGGAGATCGGGAGGATTGCTCAGGTACATGTGGTCGTGCCTAAATGGGTGACACGTGGCGGCTCCTAGAAGCGCCATGTGTCACCATGTTTAGGTATATTTATTTCATTTAACTTCAAAAAAATAATAAAATATTATTATTATTATTATTATTATAAAATATATTAATTTCCACATCCGCCCGATCTCGGTCGATCGGACGGCCGAGGATCATCTCCTTCCTCCAGCCCTTCAGCTGCCTTTCCCAAAATGGTGTCGCTATCACCCCACGAATCTTGACCAACAATCACTGTATATCGGTCGATCTCCTCATAAACCCACCTTACATTAACGATCTCCTCCTCAATCTCCTTATAGATCAGACCTCCCTCAATCTCGCAACTTCCAATCCCATTTTCCAAATCTGAAGCCACCGCCTCTCAATCGATCGTACCTCATCACCTCCACATCCCAATCACCTTAGATCAATTCCCTCTTCCCTTCCATCTCTAGTCATCCTTGCCAACCCTATAAAACAACAGATATGCCTCCTTGAGGAATCATCCATCTGTGAGAACATCAAATCTAGGTACACAGCGGTGATAGTGACATCATAACCCTCCAGTGACAAGATCTGAAGCTCCAAGCTTCTTTGTAATATCGCAACTCTACCGCTTTTGCCCCTCGCTCCGGCATATCACCGTCGAGCTCGTGTACCCCAGCTCCATTGCCTCATTACCGGATCCCCATAAGGGTCGGGCTACACTCCAATTGTGGAGTGCCTCTTCCAGGAGTTTCGTCGCCTTACAAACGACCTCGCCCTATGGCATCTCTGCCGGAGATACCACGTCATCACCTCGCCCGCTCCTGGAAACTGCTCCTCCAGTCGCCCCCGCGAGCGACCCTCCTCAGTCGTGCACCACTGGGCAGGACGCCCGAGACCCTCCCACTTGTCGTCCACGTGTGAGAGGTCGTTTGCAAAAAGGCCATCCATCTACATAATTATCACGTGCCGATTTAGCCACCCAAGGGGCACGTAAGGCGCGTGTGTCCCCTTGGGCATTTTGCAACTTAGCCCCTAGCTGGGCTAGGAATCTCACTTTAGTCCCAACTCTTCTTTGTTATTTATTTCAATTTCTGAATTTTGCATCTACAACCCTTTGTTTCTTCTATAACTTTAACATCAGTATTGCTTCATTTAGTTTATTCAAAAATAACACTTTTGTTCTGCAATTAATTCTACAGATTGTGATATGTGCTTGATATTTTTATACTATGTGCTTATTTAATAATAATAATAATTGTGGAATCTTGCATATTTTGCCTGCTTTGTGCTCGAAAATTCGTATTAAATTAACTACTGGTCAGAAAATGCCAAAAATTCATGAATAATAGAATTAATTGTCATTTACATTGTGCACAAAAAGAATTGCATTTACATGACATTTTATCCTATAAATTCATTTTGTGTATTTCAATATTTCATTTTAATAGGTATTAAACCCCATATATTTAGGGTTTAGGATTTTTTCTAGAACAGTTCATTTATTGACCTATCTTGGATAATTGTATTCCTTGAAAATACATAGGATTAATATTTATTATAAATAATTATTGTGATTCGCATTGTTTGCATCATTTAATTCATTAAATATTCATATTACAACAGAAAATTCTAAAAAAAATTACAATGCATTTATTTCACCATTATTCATATCTCGGCCAAGTTTTATATTTTTTAGACATTGTTTGATTGATATTAATTTTCTAGTCCTTAAAATTGGCTCGCATTTGCATTAGCATTCAAAAATTACATTAAACATACTAAAAGTATTCCACCTCAAAAATTACGCACGAACTTTGATAGACATTCACCTAGGTTTTTCCTTTTCCTCATTGAGTTTGACCCTGTGACTTGCTCAGGCTAAATAAACATAAAATGGCTCCTATTAAAATTGAATTAAAAACTTAATTGGTTATTTCTTGATTGATTCTGATTACCCGCCTACTACGAATGACACATTTATTTGTACGTTAATTCCCACAAAATACTAAAAGTATTTTTCCTCAAAAATTACGCACGAACTTTGATAGACATTAACCTAGGATTTTCCTTTGCCTCATTGAGTTTAACCCTATGACTTGCCCAGGCTAAATAAACATAAAATCGCTCATATTAAATTGAATTAAAAACTTAATTGGTTATTTCTTGATTGATTCTTATTACCTGCCTACTACGAACGACACATTTATTTGTACGTTAATTCCCACAAATTAACTAAGGGTTATCCGGACTCGTCAAATGGCACTATTGTCGGGGAGGCAAACAGATTCAAGTAGTCTGACCCCGAGCCTCATCATTGTACATTTTCCATTTTTTATTTTCCTACATTTATTTTATTTTTATTTTTAGCATTTATTTTCTTGTTTTTATTTTTGATTTTATTTTTTATCACTCTATTACACTCTCTCTTATTTCCTTGTGAGGTACCCGATATACGTGAAGCGGTTTTCACGAAACCAACGCCTCTTCATCGACCGCCCGAAAAGCTACATTAAAATTAAGATCGAGTCGAGTCGTGAGAGAGCATAGAGTCTAGGATTTTAATTTCTGAAATTTTATTTTTGTAATTATTTTTAATAGTTTCTCATTTACAGCGGTATCCGTTTGGACTCTCACGTATGTAATAAGGCTTGAACTCTTTCTCGGTGGTGATTCGGGTCTGTTTCACTCTCCAGTGATGGTGGGGCCCGACTTGAGTGGTTCGTAAGACTAGACCTGCACTTACAACTATTAGAGCTTCTTGGATTATTTTGCCTATGGTCGTAGAACCTAGGACCACATTGCACTTAATTAAGACACACTTCTAGATCGTTCAACTTAGTCAAATTTAACTCAATTCTTCACAGCTAATAGAACTTTCTACTAGGTGTTGTTTTTTCAGATTGCACATCTTATAGAATATTTTTTAAATTCTTATATTGCATCCCACATAGAGATTGTGATGAATCATTGTAAGTCTTCTAACCGAGTAGACATCATCGGCTTTTCCCGAATTTCTCCCTCCTGATTTGTCACTTAAAATTTAAAAGGAAATTAGGATTGGACGGTAGACGTGCATTTGTGCTCACCTAATTTTTTAGTGATCACCTAATTAAAATTGGGACTTCTAAACAATGCTGACTTTAAATTAAATCATAAAATCAAGAATTGTTGCGAGAGAATAACATCGCCATTGTATTCATTTATATTTTTGTGAGATTGAGAGAAACACACTAGGATAGAGCCAAGATCTGGAATATTCATTCATATTATTGATCCTAAAAATGACTAGCTACTTCTCAGTGAGGAGTCTTCCTTAGCAGAGTGGGTGGTTAAAGGACAACGTGATTAGCACCGTCCTTAAGTAACATGGGTAGTCGTTTTACGGTTCGTACTTACACCCATACTGGCTGAAAGTGGATGCAACTAGCCATACGAACCAGTCTTTAGGAACATTTCCAGCACCTAATAGCTTGCTTAAAGGATCGCACGATTGACTTTATCACCAATTAAAATTGACAATATAATTGGTCGGACTTTTGCAGCCTTCACTGTGTGAGTTGCTAAACCTAGGGTTTGAATTATGTTTGCATTGGTGTACGTAAACCGAGTTAGAATATCAAAAACCACACGGTTGTGCCATTACTTACCCTTCTTGATTCATTTTTTTGTTTGTGAACATCATGTGCACTTGCACACCTTCAACCAGGATCCATTGTGTTAGCTCATCCACCTCCTTTGAAATTGATGGGACATTGGTCTCTGTACCCATCAAATTATTTCTTCTCGATCAAACCCCGATCTTCAAACCCTCTTCTACCAGGCATCCTCCAACATTCGCAGGAGACTCTCACCCACAAATGAATCCGGTTCTATAAATCCGATCTACTCCATGAATAACAATCAACTATATTCAGATCATACATACATTCAACAGACTAAGGTCTTCACTTCTTCATATATCAATCCTTTATTCAATCATCTGACCGATGTCTCCACTCCTTCATATTTCCCACTTCTCGAAACATCAATTCCAACCGACTCACCCGTAGATACAATCCTTTATATTCTGATCATGAAGATCAAACCACTTTTAAGATTGATAACCGACCAAGACACCAAGTGACTTCATTGTATTCTCATGATATTGTTGGAACAGGTCAATAATTCACAAATCCACATTCTGACTTGACCTTCGGAAATAATATGGAAACCTGAACAAACCAAGTGGATTGGACCGCACCTGATGATCTTCCATCTTGGATTAACCATGGCAATCCCATCTTCAGATATGACACTCATACAGCGGAATGGGTTGATGATATCGACACACATGCACCCTATATGGAGACTTCACTATATGAGGGATCGATCAACAATCACAAAAAGAGGCTCTACTCAACCCAATAGTACATGCCTGAGCTATAATATGCTGAGTATGAGACCTATAGATTTCCACCAATTGAGCAGACTACTTCCATGATTTTTCAGGAGAAAAATTCATAGGATAACAATCATATATATTGGATATTCCGAGATGATCTTCTCCCAGCTCATACATGAAAATGGAAGATGAAATGATTGGATCTCATGTTAAAATCCTGAGAACACTCAGAAACCCACAAACCATGTACAGCCTGGCGATGACTCTGAGAGTGAAACCTCTACATATTACTCCCTTAGGGATGACTCTGACTCTATACATCAAAACACCTCCTTAGTTGTGGAAACCACCACATCTACACACCACACTGAAAAGACCAAAATATTGAAAAAACTGAAAAATATCCAAAAAATGAAAAATAAGAAAAAACCATAAAAATTAAAAGTTGATAGGATTTGAAGAATTCGGATCCTTCTCTAAGAGAAACACTGGATAAAAGGTTGATTTTTGAACTTCCCTTGATACAGGCCATTGAACACTTCCCCAACCTTGAAAATTTTGTAAAGAGTAAATTAAAGTTGAAAAAGTCGGGCAGAAAGAGGACAAGGACTGAAAGACACATATTATCATTGGCCACCTCATTGGTGCTGAAGAAAAAAGACAAAGAGCTTAAAAGTAAAGCGGTTGCCTAGATTTTATTGCAAAATCAAAGACACAACATTCCACTATGCCCTAATCGATGACGACTCCCCAATCAATATCCTCCCGACCTCCGTGTTTGACAAGCTCAAACTTGAACCAATAAGGAAATCAAGAGAAATCATTCAGTTGGTTGATCGATCTATAGAAAGATCAATAGGAATAATTGTAATAATCATTACATTCCAAGGTACTTCGCTCAAAGTGAACTTCACGATCATCGATATTAGGCATAAAGGAGAATTCACCCAGTCTCCCATCATTTTTGGAAAACCATTCTTAGCCTTAGCTAAGGAAACTATAGATTGTGATACTCAGGAGATCAATTCTACTACATCAGGAGCACTTTGATCTCATCCACTTTTTGAGAAAACACGATATTCCAAGGCAACCCACAAAGCCAACAATAGTCATAACCATTAAGCGGTAGAAGAGCCCTACTATGCTGCTACAACTAAGATAACGATTGTTGAATAGACCATTGGATCAGAGACTCATCTCACCCTTCCATTTCCTGTGGCTTAGACCTCAATCACTACCATGACAAATCCTATGGAGGAGCACTTGATGCAGGAATTTTATGGTGCTGCTGATGAGGACAGGCAAGCATGGGCTAATCCCGAGTCAGACAAGACCTCCTCTAACCGTCTTGATCAAATCAATCCGACGCAGGAATGCACCAACATCAAGTCAATTGAGAACACATACATGGGACGCCCACTGACCAGGGAGGAATATTTCAATGGTTATTCATCTAAAGACCCGATTGCCAGCACCTCACTCCTAGGACCTGCATCTTCATAGATAACGCAGATCAAATTGCCCATTCCGGCTACTCCTTCATCTAGTCAGTTATCTAGTAAACTGAATATGAAAGTCGCATTCGACATATCGGAAAAGGAATCATCTGATGATTCCTCATCACGTTCGTATAAATCTTAATGAGTGGGCTCACTTCGGCAGCTCTGAAGCCCTTTCTAAGCAAGCAACTGAATATAAACCCACGTTGGATGACTCATGCCCCTCACTGTTATTCCTCGAGTGCCGACTCTCCTGGTCTAATTAGATATACATGAATAATCTCTTATGACCAGACTGATACTGGTGCTTCAGAATATTCATCATATGATTCAGTTGATCACAAGAGTGAGCACATTTTAAGAAAATAACTTAAGACTTAAGAACAAGAATATTTGGAGTGCCTCCACCTTACAATAGTATTCTTCTGAGGATAACTCCGATTATGGTTGGGAATCATCTGAATCTGCTTCATTTGCTTCATCTTCTTCCAATCAATACGACATCCAGTATTCTTGTGAGGAAAAATCCGATAATGGTTGATAATCATCGGCTACATCATCTTCCTATCATAATGACCTCCCACCACAAGCTCACAAAAAAATCTGTCGAAACCTCCTTAATCATCTGCACCCTCCCTCCCGACCACATCAACTCCCTTATACTTCTTCGTCCTCTACTTATGCTAAGGCCTAAGTATAGGAAGGATCGATGCCATCTATATACCACTCTCTCCATCCACTACTTTTCTTGATCGCCCCAGTTTCACCCTTCTTCCATACTTAGGCCGACCAGAGCCTAAGTACAGGGGGACCCGATGCCCGCTATATAAACTCTACTCATTCACTTCTTGTCCGCCTCATTTTCGCTCTTCTTCTATACTTAGATTGTTCACGGCCTAAGTATAAGGGGGCGAGCCACCTTGTATTTTTCTTTTCTTTATTGCTCTCTTATGCTTAACCCGAGCTATGTCTTCTCTACACTTCATGTGCTCTGAGGACATAACACTCGCTAAGTATAGGGGGTGTGTATATACTTTGTATATATTTTACCCATAGCTCGTACTTTCGCGTAAGTATATATTTTATTTATGGGATTGGTAAATAACTTGTTAAAAACAAAAAAACCAAAAAAATACAACTAACATTGTTTGTGTCCAATGGTGTGTGTGTGTAACCAAAGTTTTGAAAAATTAGCTTCTTATTCATTTAAAAAAAATATTGGTCTTACATTAAAAAAAGAGCATAAAAAGGTAATTTTCTGCATTCCTTACATTTACACTTCATCCAACATTACATGCATCTCCATTGGTGAAAAGTCCTTGCAGCTGATCCGAGTTATTAGCAGAAATCAAGAATGGTCTGGACTTGGCCTTAATCCACCTAATTTTCAGAGGAACTTCACTGAGAAAGAGGATTTTAGAAGCTTCGGGACTTTGACTTAATTCTTCGAGTTCCATATGACAATGTGCAGAATTTGACTTAGTGTCTAACCTTATCGCCTCATTTTGGATACAACTCTTGAATAGGGAATTAATTTATACTCTCACACTATGCATTTTGCTCAAATAGGATGAGGTGTTGGAAGACTGTGTGACTCTCATTTCTGGTAGCATGGACATTTAAAGAACAGAGTACGGGTTGAAATTAAGCTTCGGATAAGGGATGGACGACTGGGAATTTTTTTTCTAAGTCCCCAAAACATGTACAGAAAGAAAGATTCCATATCAGTAGGGGCACAACAAGATCCACACAGAGCTACCAAAAATCCAAACAAAAAGAAGCCAACTACCAAATAAATATTTGACCAAAAATGTCCAAGCTTCAAAACAACTTACAGATCTTGTTGGAGACTTGGCTAAATTGGTCAGCTTCACAAGGAGAGGTGACTACAATGGTCACCCTCCAGTTCTTTTTCCATTCTTCTAGAATTTTCTCCCTGTTTCGATTGTGAACACAACATGACAAAACTTAGAAGGAAATACCTGACTCCCTGAGGATGAGTTATTGGAGGAGAGGTTTGCATGGTAGTTCAACATTCTTGATGCAAGGAGCTAAAACCTTTCACACACATGAGACGATTTTTCTATGTTCATGGGGTATGCTTTGGGAAGAGGATTGATCTAAGATGGCTTTTGAGCCGAAACTATTACAATGATATGTAGATCTTGGAGGTTGTTGATTTTAAAACCCTAATTCTCACAGGAGTTCCGACAAACTAATAATCCAAAGGTTGGTTCTAGCTCCATTTTCACCTTCTTCTCATGGTCTTGATATGGAACCCAAGCTCATTTCACCTCATTTCATTTCTTTAGTTACTCGGGGACGAGCGTGGTTTAAGAATAGGGGGTTGATGAATCTGTGATTCATCACTCTAGAAGAGATTAATTAAGCTCAGTTTCCCAAAATTCATTTGCATTTTATCAATTATCTAGTATAATAAGCATTCTTGCGTATGTAAATAATATTTGTATTTTATCATTGCATAAAATAAGAAGCCAAAAATCCCATCCCATTTGACCTATAGAATAAGTTAACTTCCTTGATTTTTAAATAATTTATGCTAAATCCAAATCACGTAAAACAACCTCCATTGTATACATATTATTAACAAAAATAAAGGAAAAATACAAACAAATCACTAACTAAAATAATTGAGAAATAAATCCAAACCATAATTTCATATCTATTGGACTAAAACATTGATATCCTCCTCATACAGTGTCCAATTTGATCCTACTCACTTTTTGAACTAACATGCATTCAATTACCTTCAAAACAAGACCAAGTTCACGTGAATTAGAGTTCATACGTGAAAGTTAGGTTGTGGGCCTCTTTTGTACATCGTGTATTTTACCCGTTTTGACCTATTATTTTATGTACATAATTAATTCTTTTTAATTTATTTATTTTTTATTTATTTTCTTTGACCAAAGTTTTATAAAAATGCATAAAAATCCAAACCTAAAATAAAACCAAAATCAAATAAACTAACTAAGTCTGAGTCTTCACTAACAATCTGTACAAAAATCGTCTTTATCGTACGTTATTTTATTTCTCTATTTTCTTAGTTATCAAAAATCTAAAAATAGAATAATGTGTCAATATTTGTCTTTGATTTTATCGTATTTTTTCTAATTTTTTATCTTAATTAAAAATGACAAAAATTACAAAACCCAAAAATCAAGGTATTCTATGTACATAGAGTACCTCAAAAATATCACTTTATGCAAATTATTTATTTTGGTTTTGGTCTCTTCATGAAAGTTGTATATCTCACCAAGACGAGCAACTTTTGTTAAATTTTTCAATCAGAGGTAGTTTGCTTTTTCTTTTCTATATATTTTTATATTTTATTTTTGAATTTTCTAGGATTGACACGTAGAAGCTCATGGAGCTGCCACGTATCACCCATGTTTTGGTATATTTATTTAATTTAATTTAAAAAAATAAAAAATAAAAAAATAAGAATTATAAATTTCCACAGTCGCCCGATCTCGGCCGATCGGACGGTCGAGGACCATCTCCTTCCTCCAACCCTTCAGCCGCCTTTCCCAAAATGGTGACACCGTCGCCCCGCGAATCTCGCCCAACCGTCACTGTATCTCGGTCGATCTCCTCACCAACCCACCTTCCATCAACAATCTCCTCCTAAATCTCCTTCCAAATCAGGCCTCCCTCAATCTTGCAACTTCCACTTCCATTTTCCAAATCTGAAGTCATCACCTCTCAATCGATCACACCTCGTCACCTCCACACGCCAATCTCCTCGGATCAATTCCCTCTTCTCTTCCATCTCTGGTCATGATCGCCAACCCTATAAAACCATTGTCATGCCTCCTTGAAGAATCATCCATCGATAAGCACATCAGTTCTAGGCGCATGGCGGTGATAGTGTCGCCGTGCCCGTTCAGCGGTGAAATCCGAAGCTCCAAGCTTCATTGCAGCGCCGCATCTCCCCCTTGTTTGCACCTCTCTCCGGCATATCACCATCGAGATCGTGTACCCCAGCTCCATAGCCTCGTTACTGGAGCCCCACAAGGGTCGGGCTACCGTCCAACTATAGAGCTCCTATTCTAGGATTTTTGTCGCCATCCAGCCGACCTTGCCCTAGGGCCTCTCTGCCTGGGATACCACATCATTGCCTCGCCCGCTCCAGGAAACTCCTCCACCAGTCACCCCCACGAGCGACCCTCCTCAGCCGCGCACCACCGGGTAGGACACCTGAGACCCTCCCACGTGACGTGAACATGTGAGATTGGTTGTTTGTAAAAAGGCCCTCCATCTCCATAATTATCGCGTGTCGATCCAGCCACCCAAGGGGCTTGTGAGGCGCACATGTACCCTTTGTCATTTTGCAACCTAGCCCCCACCGGAGCCGGTAATCTCACTTTAGTCCCAGCTCTTTCTTTGTTATTTATTTCAATTTCTGAATTTTGCATCTACAACCCTGTGTTTCTTCTATAATTTGAACATCAGTTTAATTATTCGAAAATATCACTTTTGTTCTGTAATTAATTTTACACATTGTGGCATGTGCTTGATATTTTTATACTCTATGGCTAATTAATAATGGTTATTATTGTGGAATCTTGCATATTTTGTCCACTTTGTGCTCGAAAATTCATATTTAATTAACCACTGGTCAGAAAATTACCAAAAATTCAGGGATGGTAGAATTATTTATCATTTACATTATGCCCAAAAAGAATCGCATTTGCATGCATATTTTATCCTATAAAAATCATTTCGTGTATTTCAATATTTAATATTTATAGGTATCATACTCCATGTTTATAGGGTTTAGGATTTTTCCCGGATAGTTCATTTATTGATCTATCTTGGATAATTTTATTCCTTGAAAACACATAGGTTTTATATTTATTATAATTAATTGTTGTGATTCGTATTGTTTGCACCATTTAATTCACTAACTATTCATATTACATCAGAAAATTCCAAAAAATTAAAGTGCATTTATCTCACCATTATTTACATCTCATCCAAGTTTTGTAATTTTTGGACATTGTTTGATTGACATTAATTTTATAGTCCTTAAAATTATCTTGTATTTGCATTAAAAAATTGCATTAAAGATACTAAAAATGTTCTGCCTCGAAAACTACGCACGAACTTTGATAAACATTAATCTAGGTTATTCCTTTGCCTCCTTGAGTTCGACCATGGGAATTTCCCATGATAAATAAGCAAAAAACTATTTCAACTAAAATTGAATTAATTAATTAATTAGTTATTTCTTGATTGGTTCTGATTACCTGCCTACAATGAACGACACATTTATTTGCACATTAATTCCCACAAATTAAATAAGGGTTAACCAGACTCATCAGTTTCTAGCCATTTTGCAGGACTGGAAGGGGGCATCTGAGCCCCAGACGTAGTGCAAGAACACCTCCAGGAAGATCAAGGCTCCAAGCCCACTCCGATGGGGCCTAGAAAATTTTGAAGCCCCTATTCACTGCGAAGACCTTGGAGCATCTACTGAGCACCCCATCTACGGATTTGAAGGTCGGATAAGGAAGCTAGAGCCGATCGAGCGAGCCTAGCACAGACATTCATACCCATTCTTCCACGAGACTTCTCAGTTGTTTGATTAAAGGCTGACTCCAGATTGTACATGCACCGTCAGATCAGCATGAGCCACAACTCGCCAGGAGATCTAATCTTAGCAGCTGAAGACGAAGCATCATCGATCGTTCAGAATTCGACACGTGGATAAGTGAGCGCCCTTAACCGCTCTATCAGACGTTATTAAGGGTATTTTGCATCTTTTATACCTTACTTTTGTCTATTTATATTTTAGTCATGTAAGTTTTTACAGTAGTTTAAAACTTTTTGTAAAAATTACAAGCGCACCCCTGTACTTATTTCATATTACTATTCGGTCTGTGCCACATCACCTCATGTGTCGTCCCATGTGAGGTGGATATTTTGTAGAGACACCCCTGCGGTTTTGTAATTTTAGTTTAGTCCTAAAACTTTAGATATTAGTTATAATATTTTGGGTTATTTGCACGTTCATCCTGGCCTTATATTTTAATTGCAAATATGCCCTGCTAGTTCCTATATTTTTGTGCTTATTTTGTATTTATTAAAAATATTATACGCACTCTAAAAATTATGCAAAATTAGGACAATGTACCTGGATGCTTGCTCTTTCACATTATATTTTTATTTTTGCATTTTATGCACACTACCTATTTATTAATAATCAATTGGAGCCCTTTTTATCCCTATTTAGCTTTAAAATTACCAAAATATACAAAATCTTTTTTGAAAAATCAAAAAACATTGTATGTTGTTTATTATATTACTTTACAACTCCAGATAAAAAATTCCTAAAAATAGAAAATGAAAATATTGAAAAATTAAAAAGCTCAAAAATAATATAAAAAATATAAAAATTCCTCAGAACTCCAAAAAAGTTTATTCCTATGTGATAATCTTATTTATATACTTTATTACATAAGAAATATAGTGTTGAGAATTTTTGACCTTATTTACTATTTTTAAATCCCAAAACAATTCAACCTATTTAATTCCTCCCTGACTTGGGATATTTTTTACTTTACAAGTATCTAAAAATTAACAAAAATATCTGAAAAATGACAAAAACAGTAGAAAATTTTGAAAAACCCCAAAAACATTTTATTTTACAAATTTTGAGCATTTTTATCTATATTTATAGTTATAATACTACATATTATATTATATACTTATATATGTATTATTAATAATTATATATTCCTTATAATCATTTAAAAAACAAAAATAATGCATATCCATATTATATAACCATGGTCTATATTTATTAATACTATTTGATTTATATATTTATTTATTTATTTATTATATTTCTTATGATGTATATAGTTTATATCTTATATACATATTATATATATGTGTATGTATGTATATCCCTATATATACATATCTATAAAACCATCATTAAAAAATAATAAAACAAAATACTTATAAAAGAAAAATCAAATAAAATTTAAAAATAAAAAAACCCACATAAAAAGGGACATTTACATACATTATTCATTTCAATTAGCAATAATCATTAGGCTACCATTGTTTGCTCTATGTGGTTTGACCTCTACATACTTGCATGTTATACATTTTTGTTTAGAGTATAATAATTGTGCTCATCATTTTTGTTATTCATTGATTCATTATATGTTGTGGGTACTTGTTGATAGAATCTAGGATTCGTATTCGGTCACCTTAGCGACATTGTCTTCGCCTTGTGAAAGACATAGACTGGTGCAAATTCCTCCTATCATCAAATGGCATCGTTGCCGAGGAGCAATGTAGTGTAGCCTAATTTGTACATACTTGCTTTTTCTCATCTTTTTTTATTTATTTTGCACACACTTCTCTTTCTACCATTACTTGTGCATATTTACAGCTCTTATTATTTCTACAGATTATGTGAATAAGTGTGTTGTGTTTGATGTGAGGGCCCGCTATGCGAGGACATCTTCTTTAGAAGTCAAGGCAGCCAAACATGGTGGAGACTGTTATTATTTCCATAACCAATTGGAGAGGTAGCGAGCATAGCAAGGAGACTACCTAGCATAGATAATTGTTTAGCCTTTTATTTCATTATTAGTGAGAGGCTGATTCATTTATTATTCATTATTTGCAATAATACTGGAACTTGGACATTACTCTACTCAATGAGGTCCATTACCTTGGTGATTGTTCACCTGGGGGCCTCGTCATGGTTTTATCATGTTTCTCACCTTTCTTTTACTTTGTTTTCTCGATGTTTTGAGTTTTCCACCCTTCTTTTTATTTGTTTTGTGTGCATGGATCCCCTAGACTTTAGGACTGTTTGACTCGGTAATTAGTTCCAAACCCTAACAAGAATTTTGTGCCTATAGTCTCTTACGTTTGGATCTAGTCAAATTAATAATTGGTAGTTATTTGGACTTAAACCATGTGCCAAAAGGGCCATCATACAACGTTGGCGGGACTTGTTGTGGCGTGCACGGAGAAGTCTCGAAGACCGGACTCTAGGGTTCATTTCTGAATAATTAACATATGGTTCTTCACGATTAATAACAGCTACTGTTTAGGGTGATTTTGTTGATTGCACTCCACCACGTAGATAGGTTTACAAATTCTATTTTGCATACCACATGGAGAGAGATGGGAAGCACTGTAAGACCTCTAACTCTGGATGCATCATTAGATTCAATGGTGATGTGTCCATCATTTAATCAACTTGCACAGCATTTTTGCCATCTCCCTCTGATTTTGAACACCTAGGTCTTGAATGAAAATTTACAAAATTGTTAGGTGCTTGTATGCAAAATATCCAAAAAAGTGAAAACCCAAAAATCTAAAACAAGGGGATTGCTAATAAACTTTGACCTTACTTAAAATCCGTAATGGACTATATTGTTTGGGGTTCATAAAGCTCTCATTATTTTCAGGTACCTTAGGGGGGACTAAAACCCCTCCCATGAGTGAGGCGCGACCCACTACGGATTACAGCCAAAAACCCAGTCTGTAACTACCTTGTGTATCGCATGGATTTCCAAAGTATTGGCGCTTTTATCATACGTGGATGAGTAGGACTTGGTCAACGATGGTGTTCTCACCTTGTGTGGAACACCGACCCTGTCTGAGGTATTGAGATTAGGCCATGCCCTCGCGGGTATGTCTGTCTCATCATCTTACATCTGAGTAGAGCCTTGTACGCTCACAGGTGATTCCGTTGCGAGCAAGGTCTAGTTTCACCTATCGGCCTCATCTCTCTCATTCTTTAGCTGAGTAGGGATCGATGAAAGGTTACAAAGACCTCAAAAAGTGTAGACTACATGTTACAAAACGAGGAGGGCAAATACGAGATAGTTTTCCGGTAGTACTCTCTCTCTTATAGAGTTAACGTCTAAGGACTTGTTAAAAAATATGCCTGAAATAACAACTATAAAAATGAAAAGATAAAAATAGCAAATCCTTTACGGCTTCATATTTATAGAATTGATGAACCCGTTTTGTATTGTGTATTGTATGGATCTAGATTAAGAGTCAAAGATCAAGTCCCCAAGCATTTGCGCAAATTTCATCATCTATGTCTCTTCTTTGACCCCATGCTCGCTTCAATCATTTCTATTGTTTTACACTCCCTTTTACCTCATTGACCATCGTATCTTTCTTCCTACATCGATCTTCCTTTTCCTCTATGATATTGATCCATGGATGGTTTAGTTGGGACTTCACTAACACCTACATCGATTCTATGGACACGACACCGTCAATAATTCAAGGGGATTCCCGAGAACCCGGTTCGGACCTTGCGGACCGATTTCCAAACTCCTCATTTTCTTTTCCCCGAGATCACTCTCGTCCCACTTCTGCCTGTCGCAAATGGAGGATGATTTCAATCTACATATTTTACTCCATTCACGATTGTCTGGGATTGACCCTAATCTTAGGTTCATCAATTTAGTGTCTAATCAGTTTCACAATGGTCTGATTGGGATTCCTCTTACATTGCAAATAGAAGCCAGTCCTAGACCCGGTCTTGAATTCATCTCCTTAGACTCGGACCTTGAGATGGCTCCTCTAGGCAGAAAGGGAAAAGGCTCAGGACAGTCGCCACCCCAGACAAAGCATGGCCCACCACCTCGATCAAAACCAGGTCAATGCTCAGTTGTTAGCTTCCATCCAAGCCATCCAGAAGCAACTGACCGAACAAGCTCTTGCCCAGACTACATTCCAAGATATGTTGAATGACTTTGAAGAATAGATCAGCAGCAGCAGGAGGAATAAATGAGGAACCACCCCGTGATGATTTCGAAGAACAAGAGCTAAGGAATGGGAACCCTAAATCGATGCTGAAAAAACTTACAACCCTGGAGACAACCAGATGACCAAGTGGATTCATATCCCTCCAGTCCATGCTCACTTTGAGCTGAAACCTCAATTCCTTGCTCTTCATCCCATCTTCCACAGGAATACAAATGAGGAACCATACATTCACATGCATCAGTTCTCTCGCATTTGCAGAACTACGCACTACCCTAACATCCCATTAGGTGTAGTCAAGATGATCGCATTCTCCTTTAGTCTCCAATACAAGGCCCTATACTGGGTCAACCATTTGGGAAAGGTCGTGACGATTTGGGAGGAACTTAAGTCTGTGTTCCTTCACAAGTTATGCCCTCTCGGTCGTCTCAACCAAATGCGAGCCAGGATTAGCAACTTCTCTCGGGCTACCCACGAGTCCATTCATGGAGCTTGCGAACGATTCACTGATCTACGAGAATAGTGCCCCCACAATGAGATACTGAAGACTAGTTTAATCCAACATTTCCTCAAGGGCCTGAATGTTGGGAGTCAAAGAATAGTTGACGCTACCTGTAGGGGATCCCACTTTAACAAGGATGAAGATGTAGTCTGATAGATTTTTGAAAAAATGGTCAAGGAAGAGGCTACCCTCTCTTCATTACATGCTTATCAGAGACATCCCTATGTCCTTTACAAACTGGTACACATGGTAGCGTCTCACGAGGCAGAGAGAGATAACAGCTCCAACCTCAGCATCATTGGGGGCCATCTATCAAAGTTTGATATCATCGAGAAGCGGTCACAGGATCTAGAAAAACTCACTGTGATCAAACAAAGAACCTGTAACCTGGACAAACTGGATCAGATCACCAAGCAACTGGAGTTGCTGGTGAGTACCATCGATGCCTACCAAATCGCAACCCCAGCTTCCAAGACTACGGTTGTGAAAAAGGACGAGCCAGCACCGCCACAGCAGCTTCAGTCAAGTCAGCAGCAGCAAGCAGTTCAACACATATACTACGTGCAGACTCCCCACAAGGCACTACATCACTAGTTGATGGTCTACCTACCGGAGCCCCTGTATTCCTACGGTCCATTCTCTCCTATATCGCCTCTCATTCAAGAGGTGAATGGAGTTTAGTCAACCGACACGCAAATGGCCTGTCCAAGCAGACCTCAGCAGGGCCAGCTTGCAAATTCTCACTCATTCCCTCAACATCAAGGAGAGAGATTTGTCTAGTCTCACCATCAGCCTCAGTACCATCAGTCACCATAGTACCACAATAATTGGAGACAAAATCAGCAGTACCCACAGTCGTCATATCGCCAGCAGCCATACCATCGGTACGCGACTGGATCCCACCAGCAGTATTCTCCTCCGCCCTATCAATAGTATTAGTTTCCTCTACCGCAGCAGCAGTATCAATAGTCCCAACCTCAGTCTCCACACCATCAGCCACAACGTGGGCAAAACTCTAAATCTTCCGAGCTGATTCTTGTGAACCCAAGCCTCGACTGTATGGCCCAGGTAGAGATTGTTGGACATGCGAGCCCACGGCGAGCCATTATGCAATAAATGTTATTGCAATTCACTCCTTGATCTGAAATAAAGAGTATAGAATTTGCATAATAGGTCCCTTAGTACAATTAGGGTTATGTACCATGGCCATCTTAATGATCATACAGCTGTTGATTCAATTATTGAATCATAGAGGCTGGTGCTTAGATGATTATCTAATGAGTTAGATTGAGGACTCGTCAAGCACCGTCAAATGATTATTAAGAGATGATCTCCAGCCTGAGTAGGAGATGGCAATCCTATCTCAGTTAGGCTGATATCTGACCAACCTCTTGATGCAGGTCCTCTGCATAGGAATAGAGATTCGGAGGTGTCAGATTAGTTAGGTCAAAGAGTTGACTTAACGAGATCGAGATAACCAAAGTCCTATATCGTATGCTGTCACGATACTGGCACACATCCTCTGACCGGAGACAGATGTGTTACTATATGTTTGAGTATGTACATTTGGCAGACCAATAGGTTGATGACCTAATCAAGGTCTATACACCGGCGCGCTGGTGTGCATATAAGGGCATATGAGTAATACGATCTCTCAAAGGGATCATACAGGTTCACTACTGAACCAGAAGACATGAGCTCACTCATGAGATATTTGGAAGAATCAAATTCCATGCGCATGGTCGTCTCGCTTTAGAAGCTTGACTGAATTTGTAGGTTTGATATATACTTTTGGAAAGTATATGATCAAGACCTAGGTATGATATATGCTTTTGGAAAGTATATGATCGATACCGACTTCCAAATGATCGAATGAGAAACTTACTGATAGAACCCTGAAGTAGGCAGTGTAAAGTTGATCTAATACTTCGGGTTTAATCTGAGTCTTCCAGTATGCAGGATGTACAGGTGTTGGGAATACCTGAGGGTGATGTGATCATAAACGATTGTATAACCATGACGCTTCCATTCCTAGGGAGTGATGAAACGGGTCTGGATTTTAGTGACTCCTCTCAGTAGAGAAGAAATCTGATCTTAGTCCAAATGTTGGACATTGATCTGAATGTGATTCAGATTCAATGAGAAGATTAGATTTACGGTCTTGATTTAATCAAGCATCTATGGGAGGCCCGAGATCTGGATTTGAGATGTGATCTCAATATCCATGTCACTATACATGGAACAATACAATCGCCCTGTCCTTATCTCCAAGTATTCGCGGAGAAAGCGCATTATCCTTGAAAGAGTTCATGGATAATTCTATTGTTGATATATATATCCGAGCATTGAGAAAATGGATAATTAAATGTGATTTAATTATCATGAGTAATATGAATTTGATTCATATTATAAGGAGAATTATCTTAGATAATTAAATGTGATTTAATTATCAAAAGATGTAAATAATGTGAATGTGATTCATATTATTTGAGAACATGAGAATAAGTTATCCAATATAATTAAATATGATTTAATTATTATGGATGAGAATAATGTGGATAGTAATATCCAATTATTCATAATATATTATAAATGTGATTTATAATGTATTAGAGAGAGCTAATTATAATTTATATGTTGATTAATTATTATGTGTATTAGATACACATTGTGTAATTAATTGACAATGTAAATTATATGTTGTTTTGGGTTGTGAATGTGATTCACAATATTCCAATGTCAAGATTGCAATATTCCCAAAATTAATTGAGAATTATTTTTGGTGAAAATTGTTGGGAAAATAAGTAGAGAGAAATATTAGGAGATATGCAATCCCATGTAATCCATGGGATTGCCCTCCCCATATGGAAGAGGGGGGGCGGCACCAATTCCCTTTAGGAGTTGGTGGCCGTCCCCCTCTCCCTAATGGGAAGGTGGCTCCCAATTATCTTCTCACTCCTTATTTGATTGGTTTGATTTGGTATTAATACATATTTGATTTATCAAATATATTTAATCAAAATTAAATCACAAGTTGTTGGCTTTTACCAACAACAATCTTGACCATTGGATTATCATAAATCAATCTCAACCATTGATTTTATGAGACACATGGATTGAGATCCATGGATCCCAAAACCCTATAAATAGAGAGGCATACCCATGCTCTCTGTTTACACATAATGCTTGAGAAGCATCTCTCTCTCTCTCTCTCTTTCTCTCTAGAGGTCAGCCCTCTCTCTCCCTCTCATGGCCGTCCACCATGGATGCCATGGAGAGGATCTCCATCGCCGCGGCATCGTCGTCATGCTGCCCGTTCTTCTGCTCGTGGATCTCCGTCTCCTTCGGTGCGCCTCGCTCGTGAAGAAGACGTCGGATCTCGTGTGTCGAGATCAGGAGATCCGCCGCTTGGATCATCAACATGGATTGCGAGAAGCACGCGGTTCATCCCCGCGCTCGCAAGCGTCTCCTCCGTCGGATCGGACTTGAGACAGGAGGTCTCTTCGTTTAGAGACTCGATCACAACCACGCTTCAAGAGGTAATCCTATTACTTGTTTGTGGTTTAGACGAAACGATCCGAGAAGTGTTCTTGGATCATGTGGTTTCGTCGTATAAAATTTTTTAAATTCCGCTGCATCGAGCAACTAGTGCGACTAGTCGCTCCACGTCGTATTCGATGCGACGTTCACGCTTCCGTGATGCGCTTGAGGATCTAACCATATCCTTCAAGTGGTATCAGAGCCTTAGGTTGACGGTTTCGAATATGATTCGCTAACCAAGGACGACTTGGGTTCGTTTAGGTCGCGAAAGTTTTCATCGCATTTGATTTCGCAGATCTGTTTAGTTGAGAAATTCGGCACTGTTTAAATTGTTTAAACACGAATTTTTTAATTGGATTATGTTCCCCATTAAATAAGGAAACCATAGGATCTGAGTTTGCGTAAATCGGATTTCGTATGCTCGAGATATGGTCGTTTTAATGGACATATATGCACTGTTGCGAGAACTGTGAATCTGAACGTGATTAAATTGTTAATTACTGTTTAGACTTGCCTCGAAATGCGTGAAACATCACTTAGGTTCTGTCCTAAATCAAATTAGCAAACTTTAGAAATTGACTTTGCTTAATTTGGATTTAATATGATTGAGATATGTCAATTTTAGTAAGTAGGGGTCACTGCTGAAATTGCCTTCCTAATCTAGAACCAAGTGATTGTCAATTAGAGAAATTAATTGTTAATTTCGTGAAATAATCTTGAAAAATATTTGTGAAATATTGAAACATGATTATTTGCCTAATTGACTTGGCCCCAACCAATTAGTTGATTAGATTTGATCTAAACCTTAATTGGAATTACAATCATCAAACTTCTTGCTTGAATAGGACTTGGGAATTTGCCTAGCAAATTTCCTTAAAATCAAAATTGTTTTGATTACTATATGGTATAATTTCGGTTGAAGAACCGATGATCATCTCAAGTACAAAATAATCAATTTGGCATTATCCTTTCCCGAGGTGGATATGGTGTCTAGTCGGGGATCGCTGGATCAGCGGGTTGCAACGTATGTGGTCCGCCCCACTCCCGTCGGTACTGGCCATGACAGCGGGTAGGGCCGGGATAATGTCCGAGGGATTATGATGTATTTTTCTAATTATTAAAATTCGAATTAATACGTACTTTGAGAATAATACCATATATATATTCAAGCATAAAATTAAGTTTGATTGATTAAATTGGATTGATAATTAATTTAATATGATTAAGTTAATTATATCCAATTAAGAATACTCTAATATGATTAGAGTTAATATTCCCTTGGAAGAATTAATTATATGAATGTGATTCATAATAATTAATTAAATTTGAATAAGAGGTGGAGGATCACATAAGTGACATCCATGGTCTCCCGTCAAGGCGAAGGGTTTCCGTCGCCAGGGATTGTATATAGGAGACGCCTGTACGTAGTGACAGCTCCTATATACAAGCGCATCTGGATCGGGCTCTTTGCTTCTCGAAAGAGTAAGGCCGTATGCGTAGTGACCCCAATATCGGATCCTCATATTATTGGGGCGATATTGGATTGCGCATAGCGAGTTCTATTCCTGTTGACGGTTGGTTCAATTAACGACGGGTCAACATCACCTTAGGGGTGGTGGGCCCGGGTGTTAAAGACCGAATTGGGAAATGCAAGTTGGACTTGCAAGGCGGAATGTGTTCCCGCTTCTCTTTATTGGAGTTGCAGTTTCTCATATTATTGGGATGTAACAAAGATAAAGAGGAGATCCCAGATCTTGCTGAGATATAATGGTAAGTATATCTCTTACATTGAAAGTGATTAAGGGAATGAACTTTCATTGTTGACATGGCAAGACAACTTTGATATAAAACTCCTAAATCAAAGTATAATGTGTGTATATATATAAATATATACCCTTATGCAAATTTCTTATTTCAGATAATCCTTCATTAAACCCACTCAATATTATACTCAATAATAACCAGTAAAATATCGTGGATTGGACCCTATGATCCAGATATTGTACTTGCAATTGGACACACAATGTATGTGGTTGCAATGTGCAAGATTCCTCATAATAATGAGATGTGATAATTAAATAAGACAATAGGACTAAAACCCTAGGGTTTGTATGTCTCTATAAGTCTTGATCTTATCGAATGTACTTTTGAAGTGACATGTCGATGATGATCGTAATTATCAAATTAATCCTTATAAAATCAATAAAGATATTCTGGCATATATATGTGCTCTTGACATTTAATCATGAATGACATGGTTCTCTACATCATGTAGAATGGTAGCTCTATAAGAGATGATGTATTCAAATTGTTTGAATACCTACCTGAACCTATATTTTAAGAGTTTAGATGGATGTAGATGATGAGTGTCATCATTCTACTGTCTATACTTTAGTCATTCATGAAGCTTCATAATATTCATATTGTATGAACTTAAATGAAGTTTGTGTAAATGTTGAAATACTCTTATATTGAAATTTTTAACATAAGAGGTCCTTAGTGTTAAGCAATAGTTGCTTATAGATAAAGGGAGCGCAGTGGAAGCATGGGTTGGACCCGAGTAAGAAATATAGTCAAAAGGTTGACTGTATTTCTGCAACTTCCATATGACATTCAAAGAGTTGAATGAATGCCAATACTGCAATAAGTTGATGTGTTGATAGTATGACTATCAAATCCGTCTAGAGTCCTTAGAGAAGGAATCAGATAGTGCATCAGATTAATCTACATATAATCATTGATATTGACTTACTTATTTGATAAGATAAAGTCTAATAATTGTATCTCAATTTTCTAATGACACTTGCAATTGGTTGCATCTGTATTAGAATAATTTGATCTTAAGTTTTAATGATCATCATGTTGGGAGTGATGCAAGTGTTGCAACAATTTCCATTGGATCAATGAACTTCATATTTTCAGTGGGAGCCCTTAGTCTTAGAGAATGTCTCTATGACCTAGATATTAGAATACACTCATTGTTTATTTCTAATTGTTAGATATAAACATGAATTCTGTGATAAATCTATCATAAAAAGTTATGATGGAGATATTTCAGATAGTAATCTAAAATCTAGTGGACTCTAATAAATTAGAAAATTAATGAATGGTTCATTAAGATTTCTAATATTGAAAATTGAACCTTTAAAGATCAATAGGAGGATAAAGATCATTTGATAATGATCTGGCATCAAGTTTTGGACATATGTCTATTGATGAGATCAATGGACTAGTAAGATATGAAACTTTAGATTGTCTAAAGATTCAAATCTCACATACTTTTGAATATTGTATTCAAAGTGAAAGTGTCCAATACACCCTTCTTTGGAAAAGGTGTAAGATGTTAAGGTATTCAAGATCTCATACATATTAATGTATGTGAATCATCTTTATCATAGTAAACATTATGGATATGTGATATCTGTTAATGATTATGTGTGATATGAGATTTCTTCTCTTCACTTAGAAAACTTTGAAATGTTCAAAGATTTCACAATTTTGGTTTAGAACCAAAGTTTGAAGGAAGATGAAATGAATATGATCTAATCAAGGTAGCTTGTACCTATTAGATGAATTCAAGGAATACCTCATGGAGATGTGAATATCATTCCTATCTCAATCCTCCTGATGAACCTTAACTCAATAGAGTTGTAGGGAGATACAATTGATCATGTGTGACATGATTTGATCAATGATTAATCATAGCATAATTATCTCTTAGTTTCCAGGTATATATATGTGGTAGAGACTACATTATATATCCTTAATAAGGTTCCATGTGATTAAGCTGGAATCTGACACTAGAGAGTGCTACTTCATTAGGAAAATAATGGATGGTATTGGATACCTACTTTATGACCTTGAGATTCTTAAAAGATCTCATCTTTGAGAATATGATTCTTATAGGATGACTCTCTTGAGAATCAAGATGAAAATGAAGTAAAGGAACTCATTTAATCTTGAAAAGATAATGAGGCTCCTGAAATTGGAAACTTAAATAGATAATTAAAGATGAAACATTAATACCTCTTCAAATAAGTTTGAGGATGGATTCCATGTGTCAGTTAAATCTGAAAATGATCCGACATCATGTGATGAAGCTCCTGAGGATCATGTCATGGAAAGATGGATATTAGCAATAAAAGTCTAATGTAGACTTCATATACAAGTGTTGTATATGGACCCTCAAGGATCCACCTGTATGGGTCAGACCCATTAAGGTGTAAATAGATCTTCAAGAGAAAGAGGGAACCTGATGAGAAGGTAGAGACCTTCAAAGCACGGTTCGTAGCCATGAGCTACACACCGAAGAGAAGACATCATTTGCGATGAGACTTGCTCTCCAGTGACCTTGCTTTAACCCATCAGAATATTGCTAACTATAGCTGCACAACTTGACTATGGCGTCTTCATGATGTGAGTCAAGATTGCATTCCTCTATGAATACCTCTCTGAGGATATTCATATGAAGTAGCCCCAGGGCTTCATGGTTGAGGAAAGCAATGTGTGCTAGCTGAAGAACTCCATCTTTGGACTCCAATAAGCTTCCTGTAGTTGGAACATAAGATTTGATGAAATTATAAATGTTATGATTTCAGATAGAATCTTGATGAACCATGTGAAGCTTAGTGGGAGTGCCATTGTGTTCATCGTGCTAAATGTAGATATTATTCTAATCATTTGGAATGATATAAGAATAAATAATAAGTGTTTTATAATTTGGTTGTTCCATACCTTGAGATACGATCACAAGGATACCTCTTAGATCTTAATTCTGAAGTCGTTCAGAAGCAAAGAGAAGAGGGTATTGGGACTGTCACATTAGTAGTACACCTTGGACTTATTCCATTTTCTGGAAAAATTCCAAGAAAGGCTTCCTTCCCTTAAGATGTGCTAGTGACCTGTCTAAAGGGATAGCACCTCAAAGAGTTGAGGAAGTGAATGCTAGAACTGCTTGCACTTGTGCATCAGTTATGAGAAGCTGGGTAAATGCTAGATGTGTACAAGAGCCAGATGTCTGCCATGCAGTGGGAGTAGTAAACTGTTACTAATCCTACTCTGGAAATAAAACACTTAGTTGCAGTAATAATAATATCTTCAAAGATGATGAAACTTAGAGATAGTGATCTCAAAGTCTTATCTTCAAAGGTTTAAGACCTTGTAGATAGTGATCTATAAGGGTCTTAACTGTAGATACCTTAGGAGATAGAGATCTCCAGGAATGAAGGTATTCTAATAAGGATTATGGGAATACTGGTTATGATAATTAATAAGATGTAGTGTCAAGGACACTATAACCAAATTGAGTATCGGTTGCATGAGATGCAACATTCGCATTGGATGCGAGCACTGTTACTAGGAGATATGCAAGTGCCGTAAAAGGGCTTGGCGTAGTCTCTTGGGAACAGAGTGACTGATCAGCTTACCTAGCTATTTTCTAAATAGCCTATGATTGTCACATGAGTGTGGGTTTAAATGATTAGCCCATTAATGGCTCTTTGGGCTAGTGGGAGATTGTTGGACATGCGAGCCCACGGCGAGCCATTATGCAATAAATGTTATTGCAATTCACTCCTTGATCTGAAATAAAGAGTATAGAATTTGCATAATAGGTCCCTTAGTACAATTAGGGTTATGTACCATGGCCATCTTAATGATCATACAGCTGTTGATTCAATTATTGAATCATAGAGGCTGGTGCTTAGATGATTATCTAATGAGTTAGATTGAGGACTCGTCAAGCACCGTCAAATGATTATTAAGAGATGATCTCCAGCCTGAGTAGGAGATGGCAATCCTATCTCAGTTAGGCTGATATCTGACCAACCTCTTGATGCAGGTCCTCTGCATAGGAATAGAGATTCGGAGGTGTCAGATTAGTTAGGTCAAAGAGTTGACTTAACGAGATCGAGATAACCAAAGTCCTATATCGTATGCTGTCACGATACTGGCACACATCCTCTGACCGGAGACAGATGTGTTACTATATGTTTGAGTATGTACATTTGGCAGACCAATAGGTTGATGACCTAATCAAGGTCTATACACCGGCGCGCTGGTGTGCATATAAGGGCATATGAGTAATACGATCTCTCAAAGGGATCATACAGGTTCACTACTGAACCAGAAGACATGAGCTCACTCATGAGATATTTGGAAGAATCAAATTCCATGCGCATGGTCGTCTCGCTTTAGAAGCTTGACTGAATTTGTAGGTTTGATATATACTTTTGGAAAGTATATGATCAAGACCTAGGTATGATATATGCTTTTGGAAAGTATATGATCGATACCGACTTCCAAATGATCGAATGAGAAACTTACTGATAGAACCCTGAAGTAGGCAGTGTAAAGTTGATCTAATACTTCGGGTTTAATCTGAGTCTTCCAGTATGCAGGATGTACAGGTGTTGGGAATACCTGAGGGTGATGTGATCATAAACGATTGTATAACCATGACGCTTCCATTCCTAGGGAGTGATGAAACGGGTCTGGATTTTAGTGACTCCTCTCAGTAGAGAAGAAATCTGATCTTAGTCCAAATGTTGGACATTGATCTGAATGTGATTCAGATTCAATGAGAAGATTAGATTTACGGTCTTGATTTAATCAAGCATCTATGGGAGGCCCGAGATCTGGATTTGAGATGTGATCTCAATATCCATGTCACTATACGTGGAACAATACAATCGCCCTGTCCTTATCTCCAAGTATTCGCGGAGAAAGCGCATTATCCTTGAAAGAGTTCATGGATAATTCTATTGTTGATATATATATCCGAGCATTGAGAAAATGGATAATTAAATGTGATTTAATTATCATGAGTAATATGAATTTGATTCATATTATAAGGAGAATTATCTTAGATAATTAAATGTGATTTAATTATCAAAAGATGTAAATAATGTGAATGTGATTCATATTATTTGAGAACATGAGAATAAGTTATCCAATATAATTAAATATGATTTAATTATTATGGATGAGAATAATGTGGATAGTAATATCCAATTATTCATAATATATTATAAATGTGATTTATAATGTATTAGAGAGAGCTAATTATAATTTATATGTTGATTAATTATTATGTGTATTAGATACACATTGTGTAATTAATTGACAATGTAAATTATATGTTGTTTTGGGTTGTGAATGTGATTCACAATATTCCAATGTCAAGATTGCAATATTCCCAAAATTAATTGAGAATTATTTTTGGTGAAAATTGTTGGGAAAATAAGTAGAGAGAAATATTAGGAGATATGCAATCCCATGTAATCCATGGGATTGCCCTCCCCATATAGAAGAGGGGGGGCGGCACCAATTCCCTTTAGGAGTTGGTGGCCGTCCCCCTCTCCCTAATGGGAAGGTGGCTCCCAATTATCTTCTCACTCCTTATTTGATTGGTTTGATTTGGTATTAATATATATTTGATTTATCAAATATATTTAATCAAAATTAAATCACAAGTTGTTGGCTTTTACCAACAACAATCTTGACCATTGGATTATCATAAATCAATCTCAACCATTGATTTTATGAGACACATGGATTGAGATCCATGGATCCCAAAACCCTATAAATAGAGAGGCATACCCATGCTCTCTCTTTACACATAATGCTTGAGAAGCATCTCTCTCTCTCTCTCTCTTTCTCTCTAGAGGTCAGCCCTCTCTCTCCCTCTCATGGCCGTCCACCATGGATGCCATGGAGAGGATCTCCATCGCCGCGGCATCGTCGTCATGCTGCCCGTTCTTCTGCTCGTGGATCTCCGTCTCCTTCGGTGCGCCTCGCTCGTGAAGAAGACGTCGGATCTCGTGTGTCGAGATCAGGAGATCCGCCGCTTGGATCATCAACATGGATTGCGAGAAGCACGCGGTTCATCCCCGCGCTCGCAAGCGTCTCCTCCGTCGGATCGGACTTGAGACAGGAGGTCTCTTCGTTTAGAGACTCGATCACAACCACGCTTCAAGAGGTAATCCTATTACTTGTTTGTGGTTTAGACGAAACGATCCGAGAAGTGTTCTTGGATCATGTGGTTTCGTCGTATAAAATTTTTTAAATTCCGCTGCATCGAGCAACTAGTGCGACTAGTCGCTCCACGTCGTATTCGATGCGACGTTCACGCTTCCGTGATGCGCTTGAGGATCTAACCATATCCTTCAGAGATGACCCAAAAGCTGGATGACCCTACGGCCACAAAAACTCCCATTCTGGCTCAGCTCGAAGCAAACCACAATAATTTCAATAAAAAGAGCAGGTAGAATGTGAAGTCCATATATTCCTGTAGAGTCAAATGACGTAATTTTGTTTTGTCTAATGTTGTTACTCTCAGGAGTAGTAGGACCTTGCCTTCGTCTGCTAGTATTAGGGGAAAGAATAAAGCTTCATCAGGTGAATCATTATTTTCTACATCAACCGTGCTAGCTATAGGCTTGGGTGAGGAAGAAGAAGAAAGAGGAGCCATACCAGCTATCAGCCACCACCATCTCAAATAAAAAGACAAAAAAATCAAAAAATGAAAAGGACCATAAAGATGATCGTAGTTGAAGTAAAGCCGCACCAGCCACGGAAGAGGCCATCTATAGTAGCTGATCCAGTGCAAGCCGACGAAGCAGTGAGCACATATTTTGGATGTCCACCCCCTGCTCGAGATTGTACACCTTTTTATAGTTCGGTTGTGCATGATGTTGTGGATATGGATTCTAATGGAAATAAGAAAAATGTTTTTTATTTCAGTTCTGTACATATCCCTTTTCCTGATGTAATAGAAAAATAAAAAAAATAGAAAAGTATGTTATCTGATCTTGGTGTTATGGAGATTATTCAAAATTTGATTGTTGAATTGCCTCTAATGAAAGCCATGGAATACTACCCGCTGTGAAGAAGGGATTGAAAGAGACATGTACAAACAAGCGTCGGCCGAACTGCAATAACAGATGTCAGCAACTTGAGAAGAACGTCCTCACCATGGATACAATTGCAGTCATCAACAATTTCCCGGAGAAGAAGCCTGACAAAGGAGTACCTTTGATCAGATGCAAGATTTTTGAACAAGATTTCGAGCGAACTCTGCATGACAACAGATCATCAATCAACCTCATGCTAGCCTCAATGTTTACAGAATTTGGGTTGGGCTGCTCAAGCCAACACGCATGATCCTTCAGTTCACTGACCAATCAATCAAGAGACTCAGGTTTATTGGAGGACATTGTCATAAGATTGCAGAATATGCAATTTCCTTTTGATTTTGTGGTCCTTGATATGGACTCCCCTACACTATTACTCCTGACCTTGATTATTCTTAGCCAGCCATTCATGCGCATCGTAGAGGTCGTGGTTGATTATGGGTCTGGAAAATCACATTCTTCTCAAGAAACCACAAAGTGACAATAGATATGGTCAATGAACCCAAGGTAGTGTTTGAACAAGGCTAGGCAGAACCATCAGGAGCAAACTGTGACTTTATTGCGAAAATCGTAGATACAGAATTTTCTTTGAACAACAAATGGGTTTGGGAAATCCTCTCTCCAGAGGAGGACTGACGTATCCTAGATTGCATGTGTTAAAATTATGCTTGGTGGTTGGATTATCGTTCGCTTAAAAATATGTGTCGTTTTATTGTAGGCGGACAATCGGAAGCAGTCAAGAAATAACCACACAAAATTAGTCAGTTTTAATCGATGTGGTTTTATGTTTATTTTACTTGGGTAATTCCCAAGGTCGAACACAAGGAGGCAAAGGAACAATCTAGGATTTTTGCCATCAAAGTTCGTGTACGGTTTTCGAGGCGGACTTTTTTGTATTTTTTATGCAATTAGGGATGTAAAATGCAACTTTGGCCTATTTTAGGGACTAAAATGCAAAGATCTCTTTTCTAAACAAACGATATCCGAAAAATATGAAACTTGGCCACAATGATAATTATGATGAAATGAATGCACTGTAATTTTTTTGGAATTTTTAGATGCAAGATGATTGTTTTATGAATTTTTAAATGCAAACAAAGTGATTTTCAATATTTAATTATTTTAAATATTAAACCTAATTATTTTCAAGAGATAAAATTATCCAAGACCTATCACTAAGTGATCGATCTCAGAAAAATTCTAAACCTCAAAAATATGCGATTTAATACCTACTAAAAATCAAATATTGAAATATGCAAAATGATTTTTACGAGCCAAACCATGCACGTAAATGCAATTATTTTTTGGCACAATGTAACATACAGTTAATTCTATAATTCATGAATTTTCATCAATTTTTAGAGCAACGATTAATTATTTATGAATTTCAGAGCTTAAAATGGGCAAAGTATGCAGCTTTTCACAAAATAATTAATTATTAATTAACCATTGATCAGAAAAATGTTAAGCATATGCTATCATGTAGAGAACTAATTAACGAACATCATGTTATTTTTTGGATAATAAAATAATGTAATGTAACGGTCCAGAATAATGGGGGAACACATGGGTAATAATGCAATATTACAATAATTAAAAACAAAATAAAATGCAAAGAAGGACTATATTGTAATTACTGAAACATTGGGGGGATATTCTACAAAATGGCCAGAGGGGCACGTGCATAGCGCATGCCCTTTGGTCGGTGGGACTGGTATGCGAATATGAAAAATCCGAGGCTGATTCTGTAATATTCCCAGTACGTAACCCGTGGGTCTTTGGTGTAGATTCAGCGGCTACCAGGAGTGTCGATGAAATTGTCCTCCCATCACGTGCCTCGCATGAGGGGAGGGTCTCGGGCCCACCGCCCGGCGGCGAGGCGGTACGGAAGGGGGCAGCGAGTGTTGGAGGAGCTCCAACGGCAGAGGTCAAGGCGAAGGAGTGGTTGAGCTTCCCGACGATGGAACATCGTCGTTCGACATTGTCAAAGCTACAGGTGGCTTTTGTCAGGACTGGGACTGTAGGCGAAGGAATGCGGGAGTGGCTGTGAAGAGCTGCTCCATCTATCGAGTTCGTCGGAATGGGCTGAAGTTGGTGGTGGAGCAGGCTTCTCGGGTGGAGATGGCTGAAGTCGATGAAGAACGTTGCATCGATGATGAAGCTCTGGACGTCAGCGTACGACGTTGATGCAGATGAAGTAGGAGAAGCGTTGTCGGTGGTGAACGTAGTAGATGGTCGTCGGAGGATGGAGGTTGGCTCGACGGGATGAATCTCGGAGCGAGGCATCTAGGCTAGGAGGCCTTCCTGCAACGAGGCGCCAAGCCTTGGACCTTGCCGGAGAAGAAAGAGGTCGGGCTGTCACCCCGAGCCCCTTCTTACGTGCAGTCGGCAGATACTAGCAAAGGTCGGGGCGGCGGTAACTTTATAGGGATGGAGGTTCGACCATGGAAGGCAGGAGATTGCTAATTTGATTGGGGTTTGAGGGGATTTGATGAGGTACGTCGGCTGGTGAGATTGAGGGGATCGGTCGATGGAAGGGTCGGAGATTGATTGAGGATCTGAGATGCGACGGTGCGAGATCTGTGGGGATGAGGTAGAGGCCAGCGATATTCACGGAGATACGTGCAGTGCCTCCTATGCGAATTGGGAAAGTCAAAGGAAAACGAAGAGCATCGGCTGTCCGATCGGCCGAGATCGGGCGGCCAAGATTGCAACACGTGGCGCAGAAGAGGCGACGAAGAGGCACGTGCAGGGCACGTGCACGGAGGCACGTACTGGGAACATGCAGTGGTATAATTTTTAAAAAATGAAACAATAAATCTTTCAAAAATGGCTGACACGTGGCGGCTCCAGGAGCTGCCACATGTCAGCCCCACAAAAATCAGAAAAAAATACTTTAATAAATATGTAAAAAAATAGTAAATGACCTCGGATCGAAACAGTTTCTTCACAAAAATTGCTTGTCTCGATGAGATCTACAACTTTCATGAAGGGACCAAAACCAAAATCGATCAATTGCACAAAGCGATATTTTTTGGGTATCCCATGAACATAGAATACCTTGATTTTGGGGTTTTATAATTTTTTTGCCATTTTTAAACAAGATAAAAATCTGGAAAAATATGATAAAATCAAAAATAAATATTTACACATTAATCTTTTTTTTTGGATTTTTATTGATTAAGAAAAATAAGAAATAAAACAAAAGACGAAAAAGACAACTTTTGTATTGATAGTCAGTGAAGACTTGGACTCAATTTGTTTCTTTGATTTCAAGCTCAATTTGGATTTGGATTTTTGTGCATTTTAATAAAACTTTTATCAAAGAAGACAAATGAAAAATAAATAAAATAAAATAGGTTAATTATGTACATAAAATATTAGGTCAAAAACCGTTGAAATACAAAATGTACAAAAGAGGCCCAAAACCCAACTTTCACATATGAGCTCCGGTTCACTTGAACTTAGTCTTGTTTTGAAGGTAATTGAATGAGGATTAGTTCAAAAGTGAGTAGGATCAAAACGGACACTGGGCGAGTTTTAGTCCGGGAATCCTAGAACTAGGGATTGGGTTTTTGGTCCACTTATTTGGGCTAGTGATTTTTTTTGTATTTTTCATTTATTCTTGTTAGTGATATGTACACAGTGGAGGTGGTTTTGGGTCATTCGGAGTTAGCATGAATTAGTTAAAAATCAGGGAATTTAGGCTATTTACAGGTCAATTTTGGCTAGGATTTTTGGCTTCTTATTTTGTGCAAAAATAAGTGATAAAATGCAATTCTTATAAAAACATGCATGGATGCTAATTACGCAGAATAAGTGAAGAAACTGACAATGATTTTTAGGGATTTGAGCTTAAATAATCATTTTTAGAGTGATGAATGTGAGATTCATCATCACCCTATATTAAACCATGCTCGTCCCTGAGCATCAAAAGAATGCCTTGAGGTGAAATGAGATTGGGTTTCGTAACAAGACCATGAGCTGAAGGTGAAAATGAAACTAGACTCGACCTTAGGATTAATAGTTTGGCGGAACTTCTATGAGAGTTAGAATTTTAAAATCAACAGCCTTCATGTTCTACACATCATTATCACAGTTTCGGCTCAGAAGTCATCTTAGATCAATTCTCCTCCCAAAGCATACCCTATGAACATTGAACAATCGACTCATGTGTGTGAAAGGTTTTAGCTCTTCCCATCCAGAATGTCGGACTACCATGCAAACCTCCTCTCTAGTAACTTATCCTCGAGGAGTCAGGTATTTACTTTTAAGGTTTGTCGTGCTGCGTTCATAATCGAAATGGGGGATAAGTTAGAAGAAGGAGAAAAGAACTGGAGGGTGTCCAGTGTAGTCACCTCTCCTTGTGAAGCTGGCCAGTGTAGGTCCACCAAGATCTGCAGGTTTTCTTGAAGCTTGGACCTTTTTGGTCATATATTTATTTCGTAGAATGCTTCTTTATACTTGGATTTTTGGTGGTTCTGCTTGGATCTTGTTGTGCCCCTACGGATATAGAATCTTTTTGTTTCCGTACATGTTTTGGGGTCTTAGAAAAAATTGTGCCCAGTTGTCCATCCCTTTTCCGAAGCTTTATTTCAACCCGTACTCCAGTCTTTAGATTTCCATGCTACTAGAAAAGAAACTCACACAGTTTTCCAACACCCCGTCTTAGTTGAGCTAAGTGCATAGTGCGAGAGTACAAATTAATTCCTTATTCCATAGTTGTACCCAGAATGAAGAGACCGGGTTAGACACTAAGAGTCAAATGTCGCACATTGTCATGTTGAACTCGAAGAATTAAGTCATAGACCTGAAGCTTCTAAAATCCTATTTCTCATTAAAGTTCCTCTGAAAATTAGATGGATTAAGGTCAAGTACAGATCACTCTCGATTTCTGCTCATAACTCGGTTCAGAACCCAATGGCTTTTCACAAATGCAAATGAATGAAATGCTGGATGAAGTGCAGGTGTGTGAAATGCGGACTTTTTTTACTTTTGTGAATTTTTTATTTTTTTTATTTTTTTATGCAAGGGTTTTTTTTGCAAAAATAAATAAGAAGACATTTTTTTCAAAAAAAAATTGGGTTGGACACAGTCAGTGTTAGTAGCAAAACTCTTTTTCTTTTCTTTTTTCTTTTTGTTTTTTTTGTTTTTTTCAAGTTAGTTACCCACCCCGTAAATACATATAGACTTACGTGAAAGTACGAGATATGGGTAAAATATATACACAGTATATATACAGACCCCCTATACTTAGCGAGTGTTGTGTCCTCATAGAACAAGAAGCGTAAAGAAGACATAGCTCGGGCTAAGTGTAAGAGAGTGAAAAAGAAAAAGAAAAAAACAGATTGGTCTGCCTATAATACTTAAACAGTCTAAGTATAGAAGAAGAGCGAAAAAAATGAGGCGGTCAGGATATGTGAATGAGGAGAGTATATACAGATGGGCATTGATTCCCCCTATACTTAGGCTTTGGTCGGCCTAAGTACAGAAGAATGGTGGACATGGAGGATTGTGAGAAGGAGAGAATGGTATATACAGATGGCATCGGTCCCCCCTATACTTAGGCCTTGGCCTAAGTAGAGGAAGAGGATGTACAAGGAGACCGATGTGGTCATGAGGGAGGGTGGGTAGCCGATGATTAGGGTGGTTTTCGACCGATCATTTTGTGAGCCTGTGGTGGGAGATCATAATGACAAGAGGGTCTCTAAACCAATAGTCTCATCAACAACCTCTATCTCAGGTGTAGTAACGAGGTAGGGCTCTTCTACCGCTTGGTGGCTACGGTTGTCGAGGTCTTCATGGGTCGCCTCAAAAAGTCGTGGTTCCTTTAAGACATGTTGAGATTGAAGTGCTCCCAATGCTGTAAAATTGATTTCCCGAGTCTCACACTCAATAATTGCCTTAAACAATGCCAAGAATGGGTTTCCGAGAATAATTGGAGACTGGGTGGATTCTCCTTGATGCTCAATATCAATGATCTTCTTTGAACGGAGCACCTTGGAATTTAATGATGACAGAAATGATTCCTCTTGGCTGTTTTATCGATCTGTCAGCCACCTGAACGATCTCTTCTATCTTCCTGATAGGTCCGAGTTTGAGCTCATGAAATACAGAGGTCGGGAGGATATTGATAGGTGAATTGTCATTAATTTGAGCATGGGTAAAGATCGTGTCTTTGATTCCACAATCAAATCTGGACAACAACTTCACTATGCGGCTCTTGGTTTTTCTCCTCAACACCAAGGAGGAGGCCATTGACAAGATATGTATTTCAGTCTTCGTTCTTATCCTGCCCGACTTTTTCATCATTAATTTGTCCATTACAAATCCTTTAAGGTCGGGGAAGTGTTCAATGGACTGTATGAAGGGAAGTTCGAAAATTGATTTCTTCTCCAATGCTTCCTGTACAGCAGGATCCAAATTCTTCAGATCTTCTTCAGATTCAATTTTTATGTATTTTTCGAGATTTTTGATTTTTTGTTGTTTTCTAATCTTTCATTTTTTTGGTATTTTCTGTGTGGTGTGGTGATGTGGTGTTTTCCGTAGATGAGCAGGGGCTTTGATGTTCTGAATATCCTCAAAATTTTCAACATGAGATCCAATCTTTTCTTCCTTCATTTTTATATCCGAGCCACCAGAGAGGGAAATTAATCGGTCGGCAAACCTTCTATATCTATCCTCCATTAAATCAAATCTCTTTTTTATCCTCAAAATATCATCTTCTAAAATCTTTTCATGACCAATCATGGGAGCAGTCGTGGTGTGTTTTTGCATTTGAGATTCAATAATTTCATCTTCCATTTTTCTGTATGTGCTAGGAGAAGAGTCTCTTGAAATATGCAATATATGATCGTTATTTTCTGAAAATTTCTCCTCAAAAATTATGGAAGGAGGCTGCTCATGTGATCCATGCATGTGGAGTTGGTCTGAGTAGAGTTCAATCCTTTGATCGTGATTGGTCGGACCTTGATATCGTGGAGTCAACATACATGGGTTATGTGTTTCTATGTCGTCAGTCTAGTCCTCTATATGAGTGTCATGTCTGAAGATGGGGTTGTCATAGTCAATCCAAGATGATGGTTGCTCATTTGTGTTCAAGGGTGGGGAAGATGGAAGATGTGAAGAAGTGTCAAATTCGATCATGTGGTTATAATGTCCCATGAATGATGGATTGACATTTACCGAATATGAAGGATGAATTGTATGATCGGAGTAGAGTGGATTGACATATGAAGAAGTGGAGACCTCAGTCGGTTGTTGTTTTGTATAATCCGAATACAAAGGATTGTCATTCATGAAGTAGATCGGATTTGTAGAGAATGTTAGATCTATTGGTGGTTAAGAGTCTCTTGTGGAAGTTGGATGATGTGTAGTTGGAGGAGGTTTTGAAACTTTGGGTCTAGCTGATACGAATTTATTTTCACAGTATACCTCTGATGGATTCTCGGATAAATGTTCCATCATTTTTGAAAGAGCTGAAATGAATGACGGTTTGGGTTTGTTCGAGATAAATTGATTTTCATGATATGGATCTGGAGGGTACTTGGGCAAAAGTTCCATGATTTTCGAAGAAGGTTTGTTAGTTGACATGGTGGATCTGTTTCAAATCATGAAAGGAGAGTGATGGAACAAGTGTAAGGTTTTTGATCTTCAAAATCGGTTCACGCACGCAAATCAAACACAAATCAAAGCCCATGTTCACCAACTCACACAATGAAGCTGTAAGAGTTCGGCAATTATCTTTTCAATTTTAAGTTGGTGATAAATCAATCTTGGAAAGAATTTAGCGAGTTGTTAGGAGCCGACAATTTTCGTAATGACTGGCCCGAATTCTTACGACTAGTTGCACCTACTTTCAGCCAGTATGGGTGTAAGTACGGACCGTAAAATGGCTACACGTGTGATGAATCCACATTTCATCATCTTTATTCTATTATTTTGGCCTCAAAAACCCTGGCAAATGCGTGTAAATACCCTTAATTCTCGCATCTTAGCATTCATACATGTGCATGTAAATAGTGTATAAAATATTGTTTTTAATACCAAAATTACAGAATAAATAAAAGAAAAGAAAAAAAATAAAATATTGTAAATATTTTATGACCCGAAACCTCGAGACCGAGGCATCTCGATGAATATATCGACAAGGAATAAAGTAGGGGGAGATAAGGGCCAGAATACAATAAAATTCCCTTTCATTTTATTCATTCTTTATTCATTTTGGGACCCATTTTTGGTTCCACCTTTTATGCCTCAAATAAAGAAACTTTGTATATGAAAGTTGTAGATAATTAAATAAAAAATACAAAATTGATTACACTCAAAAATAATATACAGATAAAAAGTTATGATCTGAATAAAATTCTACAATCCCAACTTCTCAGACCTGTATCTCCCTAATAAAAACTCAAAATGCATCAAAATCACTTTAATTATATATAATTTAAAATAAGCTATTTAATGGCAGTGGTTTCGCATTTGGCGGAGCTACGGTTTGAAAGTTGAGTTTTGGACCCTTACTGTATACTTGTACAGATTAAAATATTCATTTTTTATTTATTCATTTTTTATAATTTTATATTTTTATGATTTTTTAAATATTATTTATAATAAATATGTATATTAAAATCAGAATAAAAACTCAAAGAAAACACAAAAATAAAATACTTGTATAAATAGCATACCTAGGTATAATACCTATACACATACCTATATAATTAATACTTATATTTTATTAAGTATACAAAACACTTCAGAAAAATAAAATAAAAATATATTTAAGTGTGCAAAATACTTTGTAAATTTATAAAATAATAAACAAAAATAAATAAATTAAATTCACAAAATAAAAATAAAACATTAAAATATATAGATATAAAGACCTATACAAGCCTAAAAAGGTAACTTGTTATTTTACACCTCTAAAAAATAAATAAAAATCACTATAAAATACTTTATAAAATAATAAACATTTTTTATTAAACAACTTAAAATTATATAAATCGTTTACTATGTTTAAACGAATTTATAAAGGTTTTTCCAGGCTTTTTCCTAGTTGGTCCACGTGGACCAACCAAGAGGGCTGGAGAGTTGACCTCGAGTCAACACTCTGACCCACTGCCTGCATGTGTCAGAACTCGGTTTTGGCTCTACTTCGCGGATTTTTTGAGGCTTCATCTTTCACTATCTCAAGTAGATTCCTTCTTGACTTTTGTTCAGCATGGATCGAGGATGCACGCCGGCAGCTCTCCTTGGGACGCGTCGCTGCGTTTCTCCAGAAGCTTCGCTCTTGGAGCTGCCAGAGCCATCTCCTTCAAAAACCACCCCCCATCTTCCTTATTCCTTTTAACCATCTTTGGGTGCCTCAGACCTCCGGGAGCGGGTAGGGTGAGACTCCGGTGACAGGGGAGACTCCCCACACCCCCCGTTGAGGTACGACGAGGCTAGAAGATCGGATTCCAGCCATCTCCGGCCACCTGGCCGTCGAGGTCCACCTCGGGTTAACCACCCTTGAGGTTTGTATTTTCTTTCAATTTTTCTTGCGTTTTGAGTGCCTTAGCCATAGGATCCGAACCCCACTCCTCGTTCGCCCTTTCATCCATTTAATCGTCTTCGCCACCCCTCGCCGGAGTTTACTCCGGCAAGCTCCATTTCCGTCGGTTCCCCTTTTCTAGCCATCTGGAGGGTCGTGGCAATTTGCTCGCGACCCTCGTCATCCTTTTTACAGGTACTACGAACTGGACAAGCGTTGGAAGGAGATTTTTGTGAGCGGTCGGGGGTTCCTGGGACCCCCATCGTCTTTGACGTCGCGGTGGTCCTACGGCCCTCCTCCACTCATTTTGGCTCCTCCAGCCGACAGAGCACCCACGTAGGAGGATTTCTGGACAAGTCTTGGCTTCAATGGGTGATGGAGGAGGGAGATCGTCGCGGAGGAGGTTCACTCCGGCCTGGACTCCTCCCTGTTCTTCCAGCGTGGCTCTCCACCGTCCGATCGTCTGGAGGATCCAGATCTCCCAGCTGCCGTTAGATGAGCCCAAGTGACCACCGTCATATCTTCAAGGGCTTCTGATCCTGGCCATCAGAATGAAGGGGTATCGCGCGTTGAGGGCACGCCACGTGTCTTTAGTGAACGGCCCACAGCCGTCCGATCCGCCCATCAAGGGTATTTTGCATTTTAGCCCCGCTAAATTTTGTAATTAATGTTTACTAGTTAAACTTTCCTAGGTAGTTATTAGTTTTTGTAATATTTGCGCTTAAGCCCCCATACTTTTGACTATTTGCAAACCGGTCCTTGTCCACATTACCGCACGTGTCAAGTGCACGTGGGTGCGTGGACATTTTGCAAGGACCCCCCTGGGGTTTCTTTATTTCATTGCAGTTCCAGAACTTTTTAAAATAGTGTTAACTTTTTGGATTATTTGCATATTAGCCCCTTGGCTTTTTGATATTGTGTTTCAGTCCTCCCTAGGCGCGTGCGCAGCACGTGCTTGGGTGGGCATTTTGCACGGAAGGGCCTGCGTCTTAGAATATTCATATTTGGTCCAGGAAGTTCTTAGTTAAGTTATATATTTCTGGAAATTTTGCAAATCAACCCCTGTAGTTTCCACATATTGCTTTTTGGTCCTCCGTAGCGTACGTGCTTGTCATGTGCGTCCTGGTGTTTTTGCAAAAGTACCCCTGGGCTTCTGGTTATTGGCATTTAGTCCTGTAATATTTTTATTCAGTTATATAGTTCTGGAATAGTTGCATTCTGGCCCTTCAACTTTCTGCTCTTTACAAATACGTCCCTACCAGTCTTGCATTTTCTTTTTGTTGTTTCTATTTATTTCATGCATCTATAAATTCCTAAAAATCACCAAAAAATCAAGTTAAGTTCCTGTTGCATTCTATTTCCACGCCATATTTTTATTCTGCATTTTTGTTGCATTTTATTATTTATAAAAATTCAAAAACATGCATTTTCAGCACTGTTTGCATTAGAAAACCCATAAAAATTATAAAAACTCCTTTAAAAATTCCAAAAAAAATTATCTTTTGTGTATTTTCGTGAGTTCCAACTTCTATCCAAAAATCATTAAAATTTTGAAAAACAAAAAGCCTAAAAATTAGAAAACCCCAAAAATCTTTCTAAAAATATTAAAAATTCTACAAAAATCTTTAAAATACAACCTTTATTTCTAAATTTTCTCTGTTCTGTTATCTTTAGTTTAAAATTAATTTAGAAAAATTTTGTTACTGTTTGCTATTTTATTTCTCCATTTTTTCCCAGCCTTTTATTTTTCTACAATGTTTACAGTATTTTTTATTTTAAAAATACCAAAAAAATCAGAAAAATCTAGAAAAATCACGAAAACATTAGAAAATTATAAAAAGACCAAAAATATTTTATTTCCTGATTTTTTAATACTTTTACTTATTTTTATAAATACTTCATCCCTCTTTTTCTTACTTTGTCTATATATCCTATTTATAAAAAAGAAAATAAAAAAATAATATAAAATATAAAAAAAAAAATACAAAATCAGCAAATTAAAAATCAAAATATAAAATTAAAAATAAAAAATTAATTAGAAATTAAAATCCCACAAAAATTTGCTTGTTGGTAGACACTTGATCACATATCACATTTTGTGCATTTTCGCCTTGATCTATCCTTTTTGCTCCCTGTGTTTAACCTCTACACACTTGCACACTATACACATTTTTGTAGAGTTATAATAAATTTGACTCCACATTTGCTTCTTATTGCTTGATACATATTGTAGGTTGATTGTTGATTGTAGTCCGGATTTCTGAGTGCTCGGTTCAGCGACTAAGTTCCCGCCTTGTGTGGAACCTAAGACCATCAAAATTTAGCTTCATCAAATGGCGCCGTTGTCGGGGAGCAACAACGCGTAGTTCGGATTTTTGTTTGTGTTTGTGATTGTTTGTCTATTTCACGGTTTTTATTTTCGCTCTTTTTATTTTTCTTATTTGTGATATATCTGTTGAGCTGTCTAACCTCTTCTTTGGTTTACTTTGAGCGAGGAACCGCAGATCAAGGGAGGCACTCCACCCTAGGCGCATGTGCACCCACGTGAAGGTGGCTCTACTCGCCTTGCACCGAAGGAGACTTAGAGGAATTTTGAAGACCGAGCTCCTGTTTCTTTTCTTGTATTTAGTTATTTTGTAATTCAAGTGAGAGAGAGAGACATTAATTTGTAATAATACATGTACTCAGGACTTGGACACTCGGGCCTAATTTCCAAGTGATTGTTCACTTGGGGGCTCACCGCGGTTTTCCCGGTTTTTCATCGCTTCTTTTTATTTGTTTTCCGGTTTATTTTATTTCTTTTGTGTGATTGAGCCCTTAGTTGTAGGAGTTGCTATTTCTTTTATGTGATTGAGCCCTTAGTTGTAGGAGTTTCTTGACGTAGTATTAGGTCCAAACACACTATTCACCATTGCATGTACTTATAGTCTATGTTTGGATCTAGTCAAATTTTGGAATTGTGCTTCCCGCTAATAGCAGCTGCTCATCTTAGGGAGATTTCATCGGCTTGCATTTGCATATAGATAGGTTTCAATTCTGCTGAGCATCCTTGCATGTAGAGTGCTGGAGGCAAGGTGAACATTTATGCTTTAGCATTCATCATCGATTGCCGCTTGCATTGCTTTTCCGCTTCTACCTCTGGTTTTGATCACCTAGGTGCTTAAAAGAATTGACTCCTCGTTAGACGCATGCATTTCTTATTAAAAATCCAAAAAAAGTGATAATCAAATAAAATTGGGATTTTTAATATTACTTGACCCTAAAAACAACCAAAAAGAATATCATAGTCTTGGGAGGGGTAATCCCCTCATTGTCTTCGTTTTACTTGCTCCCGCACACCCTAAGGATTAGTGCCAAAATCCCATTTCATCCCTCTAAGTGTTTGCGCAACTTTTTGACTTCTCACCTAACTCTAAAACAGACAAGATAAAAAGATCGCATTTTACGGTCTCTACCGAGTTGAGTAGGTGAATTGAGGGTTTGTATTCTGTGAGTTTTGTTTGTGATTGTTTGTGTGCATCCTAGATCGCCTCTGTGCATTTGCACCTTCTTCTTTACTCTCTTGACTTGACCTTCGTGCTCCCCCGAATCATTTCCTTTTCATTTCGAGATGGACCCCTGGAGCGCATTTTATCCGGACTTTGCGGATCCCTCATTTACTCCAGTCGGTCCACCTCCCTTTTATCAGGAGGATCCTCCTCCTACTTTTTCTTATTTTTGTACATACCTGCCTCAGCCACAGTATCAGACCTCGGACTACTATGCACATCCACCTCCTCCCGCATATTATCCACCTCCACCTTCACATCCACCTGAGTCTGACCTATTGGAGTCACCTCCCTCGATCTCCATGAGTGTTGTCTTGAACCTGATGCTAGAGCACATTAATTTGATGATAGATTATCTTGCCATTTTGAGAGAAAATCAGATTAATGCTCCTTTCGTTGAGGATACGGATCTCATTGTGGGTGATCATGGGAGCTTGCAATCGCCTAAAATACAAAAAATGAGAAAAATTTAGAAACAAAAAAGGAGTTCGGGAGACACTTGGTTGATTCATACAGTGGGGAGAGGGTCCACCTGCCAGATCATTCACCCACACATTCATTCACACACTGTCCCACCTTTGATCCCGAGGATGCCGCTGTACAGACTTCTCTTGGCATGCCTCGTGTAGATGTTGATTCCGACTTCCAACCTTGTATGGAGGAGGTCCAAAAATTAAAAAAATGTTGACTGAACCCGAAGTGGTGGCCACCATTCATGAGATCATCCGTTCCCCACTTCAACAAGCCATGACTGATTTATCTGCCCCTCTTCCCAAGTAGAGAAAGCAGAGGAGCAGATCTGAGCGTCATATTTGGACCATGGCCACTGCCCATGCCATCACACACTGTCCCATTCCTAGGAAGAAGAACAAAGCTACCCCTTTCATCACTTGCACCATCTCTGACCATACTTGTGATCACACTCTCCTCGACGGCGGTGCATCTATTAGCATATTACCTTTCTTGCTGGTACAGTCCCTTCACTTAGGGCCTCTAAAGAAGACCAGGATGATTGTTTAATTTGTCGATGGATCTATCAAGAGGCCGAAGGGTATCCTTGAAAACACCGTCATTACGATTCAGGGCACGAGCTACAATGGTGATTTTATCATGTTGCCCGTGAGGACCTCCACAGGGGAGCCCTCTCCAATCATCCTAGGACGACCATTCCTCACCTCTGCGAGGGTCGTTATTGATTACAGATCAGGAGAGATTTGTTTCCGTCCTGTTGATGATAGCAAAACGTTGATCACCGCACCCACAGTTGACCAGAGACCTGCACCTGATGCACCTTCACCGATTCTAGCTGACTTCGAGGCCTGTGACCAATCTGATGATATTAGAGATGTTTGCTTATTGACCGCTGATGAGACTCGAGGAATCCTCCAAAAGGGGGAAGACTCGAAAAGCATGGACCTCGAGGTTCCTCCTTATGGTGTGTGGTGATGTGTTGATGAAATCCAAGGGATTTACGTGATTGATACCATAGAGCGGAGGGCAGACACCAAGATTAGACAGGACGGACCTGGTTTGACTACTTCCACTGATAAGTCCGCTCCTGGTCACTCAAAAATGATGATGATTGAGGCCGGTTATGATTCTAACCATTCTTTTCAGAAATTCGGCCCCTTTGATGAAAAAGATGATCCGGGTGAGATTCTTGAGGACGACCAGAGTTTGACTTCTTCCACTAATGACTTCGTTCCTTTTGGTTTTGATTTGGACGATACCTCGCAGGATGACTCCGATTACACTTCTTCCGACGATGATGAGTTTGTCCCATTCCAATTTGATATCAGCGAGACCCCCAAGGCCAGACCTATTCTTACTTCTTCCACTCGCTCGTCTGCGCCTTCACACCATAGGACCACCAAGGGCGAACCTAGCCATACTACTTCCATTGACCAGTTCGTGCCTTTTCGATTTGTTTGTCGACCCTGATCGGCTTCCGTCCACTGTGGACCCCGATGTCGACTTGCACCACACTAGATCTATCCCTCAGCGGTCCCGCAAGAAGGTTTGCTTTCTACCTTCTTGATCATGTGTGCATCCATCTATGTTGTATATTCTCTCTCGTGTATCTCTGTCTATCTTCCGTATTGCTCATCCACCCATTCTCGTGTTTGCCTTACTTAGGACGTACTTTGTCCTAAGTATAGGGGGGTGGACGAGCCGAGTGTTCATTCGTTGTTCCGTTTCATCACTCATGTTGTTGCCTTTACTTAGGGCTTCTTTTACCCTAAGTATAGGGGGAGCGATATGTATATCATCTGATCTCTCCTTCCATCTTCAGATCTCTTTTCTTCTTTTCTTCTTTTCTTCTTTTCCTTTTCTATCTTCTGTCGCCCCTTGTAGACAGTTTTCTGTACTTAGGACGTACTTTGTCCTAAGTATAGGGGGTGTGCACCCCAAGTTTTCATTCTTTTTGATCATTTCCATTGTCTCCTCTTCTTGTCTATACTTGGGGATATCTTACCCTAAGTATAGGGGGAGACAATCTGAGTACGATCTGTTCATTCCCACCCTTGGCCCTCCCTGCTTTGTGTACAGTCTGCTATACTTAGGATTATTTGATCCTAAGTATAGGGGGACAGTCAACTTCTCATTCGTTCATTCATTCCTTTATTTATTTATTTATTTATTTATTTATTTATTCTTTAGACTTGCCTATACTTAGTATGAGTTATGTTTTCTCTTTTCTCTCAGATCTATGTGGACATAACTCAAGCTAAGTATAGGGGGTCGTATATATTGTGTATATACTTAGCCATAACTCGTACTTTCATATTTTCTTAATAATATGGCTAATAATTCTTTAAAATTCATTAAAAATCCTCATAAAAAATGTTGATTATTCCTCAAATTCTTTTTGTATATACTGATTAATAAATCAGGTGAAAATGTTTTGTGCAAAATGATTGAAAAATAGTTGAAAATCTTTGTGAAAAATCTTTTGAAAACTATTTTGAAAACGTTTTGTTACATGTTTTCAACCTTTGTAAAAACATCTTGGTTTGTAATTTTTTTTTGTGTGAAATAAAAATGTATGAAAAATGATTTGCAAATGGTTTGAAAAATGGTTGCAAAAATATTTTGAAAAATCTATCTATACTGTTTAAAAACCTTTGCAAATTGATTTTCAAATGTGTGTACATGTTTGTAAAATTGTTTATAAAAATTATTTTGGACTATAGTTTTTCAAAATTATTTGTAAAAACCTTTTCAAATAAGTTTTAGGAATACCTACATCACACCAGAATTCATTATATATACCTATAAAATTGATCACTTACCCCTGTAAATTCTTAAAATCCACTTCTTGTAGATATAAGAAGCACTCCCGTGTAAATATTTGTACCTAGTTTTATCCAAAATTTTTGTTTTTCAAAATCCCAAAAACATTTGCAAAATTTAAAATCCAAAAACATTTGAAGAAACTTTTGAAAAATACAAAAAAATTGCATATGCATCATCATCTTTTCAAAAATCCATAAAAAGTTCAAAATCTTTGAAAAAATACATCACAAAATTATTTTCTGCATTTGCATAGCATTTGCATTTTCAGATTGAGTTTGATAGTTGAACGAGTCTAAGTAAAATCCGGAGATTGGAGCTTGATTGGACCTTAAAATCTACCTAATAACTGGAACCTTATAGGAACTGGATTTGAGGTACTTCAGGTCTAGTTGACTTAATTCTTTGAGGATCACGGGACTTGGTTCGATGGATTCTTGACTGCCTAAGTAGAGTATTTCTAAGCACACGTACGACTCTTGTTAATAATGACCTAACTTGGACACCTGCACCTTTCACATAGCTCAACTCATTTGGGGTGGTGAGGGGATTGGATTTGCCGATATGAAACGCACACAAGTGGAAACACTTGTCCTCCTCTAGGGAGGGAAGTGCACCCCAACCCGTCCAGTGATGAAGAATTCTAAAGACAGGAGAGTGTGGGTTGCGATAAAGCTTCAAATGAGGATAGTCTACTGGCTCAAGAGGAAAAACTCCTTATGTAAATGATGCTGTAAATAGTATTTCAAAAAAAAGGAAGAAAAGACAGGCCTGAATAAAAATAAAATGCTTGCAAAAGTATGTGAATATGTTGTATAGAAAATAAGCAAACTTGAGCATCAATGTCAAATATGTGAGCCTGCAGCTGGATGACTTGACTACACTGGTCTTGCATCCTAGGATAGGTAGCTACAATGGCTACCGTCCATTCTTCTCTTCACCCCCTCCTCTTGAGTTGGTTGCCACTTGAACTTAGAAGGGAATACCCCGCTCCTCGAGGAAGGAGTTATTGGATTGAGGAATCATTGGGTTGTTATCGTGGAGAAGTCAGTCTTTTTGTAATTCTACTTGGGGAGAGCCACTATCACTTACACTGTACGAGTCAGATTCATAGTCGTAAGGGTTTGCGTATGAGTTGAGATATTTCTGACCTGGCTATTGAGGAGACTTGAATAGAGTTTTGGGATTCTTAGGGAATGTTGGATTTCAAATCCGGTTCTCATTAAGGTTCCGCCCGCACTAAAATTCCAAAGGTCCGACTTAAGCTCCAAACTCTGATTTTGTGAAGACAAGTTTGATAATTAAACTAAATCCAATTTCTTCTTTTTCTTTTCTTTGTTTTTCTTTTCTGCACTTATTGCATAAGTGTTTGCTAGGGACTAGCAAAGGCAAAGTATAGGGGGATGATGAATTCACATTTCATCATCTTTATTCTATCATTTTGGCCTCAAAAACCCTGGCAAATACGTGTAAATACCCTTAATTCTCGCATCTTAGCATTCATGCATGTGCATGTAAATAGTGTATAAAATACTATTTTAAATGCCAAAATTATAGAATAAAAAAAAAAGAAAAGGAATAAAATATTGTAAATATTTTATGACCCGAAACCCTGAGACCTAGGCATCTCGATGAATAGATCGACAAGGAATAAAGTAGGGGAAGATAAGGGACATAATACAATAAAATTCCCTTTCATTTTATTCATTCTTTATTCATTTTGGGACCCATTTTTGGTTCCTCTTTTTATGCCTCAAATAAAGAAACTTTATATATGAAAGTTGTAGATAATTAAATAAAGAAAAATACAAAATTGATTTCACTAAAAAATAACACACAGATAAATGTGTATATTAAAATCAGAATAAAAACTCAAAGAAAACACAAAATAAAATACTTGTATAAATAGCACACCTATGTATAATACATATACACATACCTATATAATTAATACTTATATTTTATTAAGTATACAAAACACTTCAGAAAAATAAAATAAAAATATATTTAAGTGTATAAAATATTTTGTAAATTTATAAAATAATAAACAAAAATAAATTAATTAAATTCACAAAATAAAAATAAAACATTAAAATATATAGATATATAGACCTATACAAGCCTAAAATGGTAACTTGTTATTTTACACCTCTAAAAAATAAATAAAAATCACTATAAAATACTTTATAAAATAATGAACATTTTTATTAAATAACCTAAAATTAAATAAATCGTTTACTATTTTTAAACGAATTTATAAAGGTTTTTTCCAGGCTTTTTCCTGGTTGGTCCACGTGGACCAACCACGAGGGTTGGAGAGTTGACCTCGTGTCAACTCTCTGACCCACTGCCTGTATGTGTCAGAACTCAGTTTTGGCTCTACTTCGCGAATTTTTTGAGGCTTCATCTTTCACTATCTCGGGTAGATTCCTTCTTGACTTTTGTTCAGCATGGATCGAGGATGCACGTAGGTAGCTCTCCTTGGGCCGCGCATCACTGCGTCTCTCCAGAAGCTTCGTTCTTGGAGCCACCAGAGCCATCTCCTTCAAAAACCACCCCCCGTCTTCCTTCTTCCTTTGAACCATCTTTGGGTGCCTCAGACCTCCGGGAGCGGGTAGGGTGAGACTCCGGTGATAGGGGAGACTCCCCATACCCCCCGTTGAGGTGCGGCGAGGCTAGAAGATCGGATTCCAGCCATCTCCGACCACCTGGCCATCGAGGTCCACCTCGGGTTAACCACCCTTGAGGTTTGTATTTTCTTTCAATTTTTCTTGCATTTTGTGTTTGCCTTAGCCATAGGATCCGAATCCCACTCCCCGTTCGCCCTTTCATCCATTTAATCGTCTTCGCCACCCCTCACTGGAGTTTACTCCAGCAAGCTCCATTTCTGCCCGTTCCCCTTTTTCTCGCCATCTGGAGGGTCGCATCAATTTGCCCACAACCCTCGTCACCCTTTTTGCAGGTACTACGAACTGGACAAGCGTTGGAAGGATATTTTTGCGAGCGACCGGAGGTTCCTGGGACCCCCCATCGTCTTTGACGTCGCGGTGGTCCTACGGCCCTCCTCAGCTCATTTTGGCTCCTCCAGCCAACAAAGCACCCACACAGAAACGTTTCTGGACAAGTCTTGGCTTCAACGGGTGACGGAGGAGGGAGATCGCCGCGGAGGAGGTTCTCTCTGGCCTGGACTCCTCCCTGTTCTTTCAGCGTGGATCTCCACCGTCCGATCGTCCGGAGGCTCCAGATCTCCCAACTGCCGTCAGATGAGCCCAAGTGACCACCATCAGATCTTCAGGGGCTTCTGATCCTGGCCGTCAGAACGAAGGGGTATCGCGTGTTGAGGGTGTGCCACGTGTCTTTAGTGAACAGCCCACAGTCGTCCGATCCGCCCAGCAAGGGTATTTTGCATTTTAGCACCGCTAAATTTTGTAATTAATGTTTACTAGTTAAACTTTCCTAGGCAGTTATTAGTTTTTGTAATATTTGCGCTTAAGCCCCCATACTTTTGACTATTTGGAAACCGGTCCTTGTCCACGTCACCGCATGTGAAGCGCACGTGGGTGCGTGGACATTTTGCAAGGACCCCCCTGGGGTTTCATTATTTCATTGCAGTTCCAGAACTTTTTAAAATAGTGTTAACTTTTTGGATTATTTGCATATTAGCGCCTTGGCTTTTTGATATTGCCTTTCAATCCTCCCTAGGCGCGTGCACAGCACGTGATTGGGTGGGCATTTTGCATGGAAGGCCTGCATCTTTGAATATTAATATTTGGTCCAGGAATTTCTTAGTTAAGTTATATATTTCTGGAAATTTTGCAAATTGGCCCCTGTAGTTTCCATATATTGCTTTTTGGTCCTCCGTGGCGCACGTGCTTGTCACGTGCGTCCTGGCATTTTTGCAAAAGTACCCTTAGGCTTATAGTTAATGGTATTTAGTCCTGTAATATTTTTATTCAGTTATATAGTTCTGGAATATTTGCATTCTAGCCCTTCAACTTTTTGCTATTTACAAATACGTCCCTACCAGTCTTGCATTTTCTTTTTGTTGTTTCTATTTATTCCATGCATCTATAAATTCCTAAAAATCACCAAAACAATCAAGTTAAGTACATGTTGCATTCTAGTTCCATGCCATATTTTTATTCTGCATTTTTGTTGCATTTTATTATTTAAAAAATTCAAAAACATGCATTTTCAACACTGTTTGTATTAGAAAACCCATAAAAATTATAAAAAAACTCCTTTCAAAATTCCAAAAAAAATACCTTTTATGTATTTTCTCTGACTTCTGTCCAAAAATCATTAAAAATTTCAAAACAAAAACCCTAAAAATTAGAAAACCACAAAAATCTTTCTAAAAATCTTAAAACTTCTACAAAAATCCTAAAAATACAATCTTTGTTTCTAAATTTTCTCTATTCTGTTATCTTTAGTTTAAAATTAATTTGGAAAATTTTGTTACTGTTTGCTATTTTATTTCTCTATTTTTGTCCCAACCATTTATTTTTCTACATTGTTTTTAGTATTTTTTATTTTAAAAATACCAAAAAATTTAGAAAAATCTAGAAAAATCACAAAAACATTAGAAAATTATAAAAATACCAAAAATATTTTATTTCCTGATTTTTGATTAGTTTTACTTATTTTCATAAATACTTCATCCCTCTTTTTTTACTATATCCTATTTATAAAAAAAGAAAATAAAAAAATATCATAAAATATAAAAACAAAATACAAAATTAGCAAATTAAAAATCAAAATATAAAAATATAAAATTCAAAATAAAAAAATAATTAAAAATAAAAAACCCACAAAAATTTGCTTGTTGGTAGACACTTGATCACATATCACATTTTGTGCATTTTTGCCTTGATCTATCATTTTTGCTCCCTGTGTACGACCTCTCTACACACTTGCACACTATACACATTTTTGTAGAGTTATAATAAATTTTGTCTCCACATTTGCTTCTGATTGCTTGATACATATTGTGGGTTGATTGTTGATTGTAGTCCGGATTTCTGAGTGGTCAGTTCAGCGACTAAGTTCCCATCTTGTGTGGAACTTAAGACCATTGAAATTTGGGTTCATCAAAAACTTGGCTACCTGTGTTGTTAGGTGCCGGCAATTTTCGTAATGACTGGTCCGAATTCTTACGACTAGTTGCACCTACTTTCAGCCAGTATGGGTGTAAGGACGGACCGTAAAATGGCTACCCATGTTACTTAAGGATGGAGCCTTACGTAGTGTCCTTTAAACCACCCACTCTGCTAAGGAAATTCGGACCGTTTACTGGCTACCCATAGATCCTCACTGAGAAGTAGCTAATCGTTGTGGTAGAATCAATAGTCAATATGAAAATCCGAGTTTGGGCTCTAGCCTTAAGTGTCGTCTCTCGCTCACTCAGAAAAATAAAAGAATCCAAGGTCAAGGTTGCTCTCCCGCAAAAATTCTCGATTTTATGAGTTGTTTAAAGTTGGTTATATTTAGCAGTCTCAATTTTAATTAGGCGATCACTGAAGAATTTAATGAGCACAAATACAAGTCTACCATCTAGTCCTAATTTCCCTTAAAATTAGGTATTTTATCACTTGTGCCCCTCCGAGATATCGCAATATCAATTATGCCCATATATTTTTGGTAATATCAGTTGTGCCCCTCACTTCTTGCAAATATATCACTTGTACCCTTCGGGTTAGTTTCCGTCCATCCCAAACGCAAACGGACGTTAACTTTAGGGACACATCAGGAATTAAATGAAAATAAATGAATGGAAAAGTCCAACCATTGTTCATCTTCCTCCTCCCCCTGCTCTTCATCTTCCTCATCCCCCTACCCATGCCTCCTCCCCTCTGCTGCGTCCCCAGGCCCACGCAACCCCGCACCCCCCTTGCCCCGTCGACCCGACCCAGCGCCCCTAGGTCCCCTTGCCCCGTCGACCCGCCCCGGCGCCCCCGCCCCAGGTCTCCCCTCCGTCCCTTGCACCCCCTCCCCCAGTTGCCCTCCGCCACCCGCACCCCCTCCCCCGGATTATTAGAGTATCGGAGATGGTGGTGCAGAAGCAACTGATATCATCTGACCTCTGCGGAGATTCTTCACGGCTATCAGAAGAGAACGAGTCCTCGAGGTGCTTTGCATCTTCTGGATCGGCACAAGGCTGGGGTTTGTAGTGAACAACCCGGGGCCTTGGAGAGAGGTAATTAGTTTCAGGATCGTAAGGAGGAAGAGAGGTCTCGGCAGCAGTCGCTGCTGGAGAGTGATAGATGGGAGGTGGGACAAGGAATTCGCCAGGATCTTCTCCAGATTCCCAGTTACCAACGTGGGGGAGATCCAACTCATCTTGGGTGTCATAGCCAACCTTGGATTTTACATCAAAACTGAAGGAACCGAGAGATTCCATGGAATCCGTAGCGGAAGAAGCGAAGGAGGATCTCGTGGCATCGTTCCTCTCCGATAACACTCTCCGCTTTGGCGATGCGCAGATTACCTTCGATGAGGCGGAGATGGTAGGCGCCATGAAGCTCTTGCTGCCCTTGGAGCAATTCACCATCGGAGATTTCCCACGCAGCTCGTTCTCCTTGTGAACCGACAACACCAACTGTCCCTTCTGAGCCCAAATCCTTCTAGGACGAAGCTCAGAGCAGGGGGCCGGGGGAGGAGTTCTGGCCATAGAGGGAGGAGGAAGAAGAAGAAGATGGGGGAAGAGGAGGAAGAAGAGGAGTCTAGACAATAATACCCCTCTTAACTTCACCAAGGTTTGAAAAAACCATGGTTAAGTCAACTCATTGACGGTCAATTTGACGGAAGGGCACAAATAATAACAGAGAAAGAAGTGAGGGGCACAACTGATATTACCAAAAAGATAGGGGCATAACTGATATTGCGATATCTCATAGGGGCACAAGTGATAAAATCCCTTAAAATTATGTGATATAACAGGAGGGAGAAATTCGGGAAAGCCGATGCAAGTGAAAATAATGATGTATGCTCACTTATAGTGAATCCTTGCAATCTCCATGTGAGATGCAATACAAGAATTGAAAAATTATTCTAAATGAATGCAAGCCGATGAAAAACCGCACCTAGCAGAAAGTTCTATTAGCGGGGAAGAATTGAGTTGAATTTGACTAAATTGAACGATCTATGTGCGTCTCAATTAAAGTGAAGTGTAGCCTTAGGTCCTACGAGCACAATCAAAAATTTAAAAGCTTGAAGAGCCGTATGTGCAGGTCTATCCTAAGCTCCACTCAAGTTGGGCCCCACCCTTACCAGAGAGTGAAACAGGCCATGCCACACCACAGAAAAAGTTCAAGGTCTTTTTACACACGCGAAAGTCCAAACGGACACCGCTATAAATGAGCAATTAATCACAGAAATTTAAAAATTATAGAAAATAAAATCCTAGACTCTACACTCTCTCACGACTCGACTCGATCTTAAATTAATAGCGGCTTTTCAAAAGTTGGTGAAGATGCTTCGGTTTCCAAAAACCATTCCACGTATGCCGGGTACCTCGCAAGAAAAATAAGAGAGAGAATGTAAGAGAGTGACTAAAAAATTAATCAAAAAATAAGAAAAATAAATGCTAAAAATAAAATAAAATAAATATAGGAAAAATAGAATTTAGAGTGAAAAATTCAGGGGTCAGACTACCCGAATGCGGAAAACCGAACAAAAATTTTTAGACAAAAAACTAAGACGTTTGCCTCCCCGGCAACAGCGCCATCTGGCATATCCTAGATTGCTTGTGTTAAAAGTATGCTTGGTGGGTTGGATTATCGTTCGCTTAAAAATATGTGTCGTTTCGTTGTAGGCGGGCAATCGGAATCAGTCTAGAAATAACCACACAAAATTTAGTCAGTTTTAATTGATGCGGTTTTATGTTTATTTTACTTGGGCAAGTCCTAAGGTCGAACACAAGGAGGCAAAAGAACAACCTAGAATTTTGTCTATCAAAGTTCGTGTACGGTTTTCGAGGTAGTCTTTTTTATATTTTTTTATGCAATTAGGGATGTAAAATGCAACTTTGGCCTATTTTAGGGACTAAAATACAAAGATCAATCAAACGATGTCCAAAAAATTTGAAACTTGACCACAATGATAACTATGATGAAATGAATGCACTAAATTTTTTTTGGAATTTTTGGTTGCAAGATGAATTTTTTATGAATTTTTAAATGCAAACAAGTGATTTTCAATATTTATTTATAATAAATATTAAACCTAATTATTTTCAAGAGATAAATTTATCCCAGATCTATCACAAGGCGATCGATCTCAGAAAAATCCTAAACCTCGAAAATATGTTATTTAATACCTACTAAAAATCAAATATTGAAATATGCAAAATGATTTTTACAAGGCAACCATGCATATAAATGCAATTTTTTTTGGGGATAATGTAACATACAATTAATTCTACAATCCGTGAATTTTCGGCAATTTTTAGAGCAATGGTTAATTACTTATGAATTTCAGAGCTTAAAATGGGCAAAGTATGCAACTTTCCACAAAAAAATTAATCATTAATTAACCATTGATCAAAAAAATGTCAAGCATATGCTATCATGTAGAGAACTAATTAACGAACATTATGCTATTTTTTGGATAATAAAATAATGTAATGTAGCGGTCCAGAATAATGGGGGGACACAAGGGTAACCATGCAATATTACAATAATTAAAAAAATAAAATGCAAAGAAGGGCTATATTATAATTACCGAAACGTTGGGGGGATATTCTGCAACGTGCCCTTTGGTCGGCGGGACTGGTGTATGAATATGTAAACTCGGGGGCTGATTATGTAATATTCCCAAGGTCACGTGCAAAGCACGTGACCCGTGGGTCTTTCGTGTAGATTCAGTAGCTACCAAGGGTGTCGATGAAATTGTCCCCTCCCGTCACATTCCTCGCACGCAGGGAGGGTCTTAGGCCCACCGCCCGGCAGCGAGGCGGTGCGAAAGGGGGCGAAGAGTGTTGGAGGAGCTCCGTCGGCCGGCCGGTCGAGGGGGAGGAGTGGCTAAGCTTCCCGACGGTGGAGCATCGTCGTTCGGCATTGTCAAAGCCACAGGTGGCTTTCGTCAGGACTCAAACTGTAGGCAAAGGAACGCGGGAGTGGATGTGAAGAGCTGCTCCGGCTATCGAGTTCGTCGGGATGTGCTGAAGTTAGTGGCGGAGCAAGCTTTCGGGCAGAGATGGCTGAAGTCGATGAATAACGTTGCGTCGGTGATGAAGCTCTGGACATCAGTGTACGGCGTTGATGCGGTTGAAGTCAAAGAAGCGTTGTTGGTGGTGAACGTAGTGGATGGTTGTCGGAAGTTGGAGGTTGGCTCGATGGGATGAAGCCCAGAGCAAAGCAGCTAGGCTAGGAGGCCTTCCTGCAATGAGGCGCCAAGCCTCGGACCTCGCTAGAGAAGAAGGAGGTCGGGTTGTCACCCCAAGCCCCTTCTTGTGTGTAGTAGGCAGATACTAGCAAAGGTCAGGGCGGCAGTAACTTTATAGGGACGGAGGATCGACCATGGAAGGCAGGAGATCGCTGATTTGATTGGGGTTTGATGGGATTTCACGAGGTATGTTAGCCAGCGAGATTGAGGGGATCGGTCGATGGAAGGGTCGGAGATTGATTGAGGATCTGAGATGGGACGACGCAAAATCTGCGGGGATGAGGTGGAGGCCGGCGATATTCGCGAAGATATGGGCGGCGCCTCCTATGTGAATTGGGAAAGTCGGAGGAAGAAGAAGAGTGTCGGATGTCCGATCAGCCGAGATCAGACGGCCAGGATTGCGACACGTGGCATAAAAGGGGCGACGAAGAGGTACGTACAGGGCACGTGCGTGGAGGCACGTGCTGGGCACGTGCAGTGGTTTAATTTTTAAAAGAAGAAATAATAAATCTTTCAAAAATAGCTGACCATGGCGGCTCCAGGAGCTGCCACGTGTCAACCCCATAAAAATCAGAAAATAAATACATTAATAAATATGTAAAAAATAGTAAATAGCCTTGGATCGAAAAAGTTTCTTCACAAAAATTTCCCATCTCAATGAGATCTACAAAACCAAAATCGATCAATTGCACAAAGTGATATTTTTGGGGTATCCCATGTACATAGAATACCTTGATTTTTGGGTTTTATTATTTGTTTGCCATTTTTTAACTAGATAAAAATTCGGAAAAAATATGATAAAATCAAAGATAAATATTTACATATTAATCTAATTTTTTAGATTTTTATTGAGTAAGAAAAAGAAGAAATAAAATAAAAGACGAAAAAGGCAAGTTTTGTACAGATAGTCAGTGAAGACTTGGACTCAATTTGTTTCTTTGATTTCAAGCTCAGTTTGGATTTGGATTTTTTTTGCACATTTTAATAAAACTTTCATCAAAGAATACAAATGAAAAAGAAATAAAATAAAATAGATTAATTATGTACATAAAATATTAGTTCAAAAACCGCTAAAATACAAAATGTACAATAGAGGCCCAAAACCCAACTTTCACATACGAGCTCTGATTCACTTGAACTTGGTCTTGTTTTGAATGTAAATGAGTGTACATTAGTTCAAAAGTGAGTAGGATCAAAATGGACACTGGATGGGGAAGATATGCAGATTTTAGTTTGGGTATCCTAGAACTAGGGTTTGGGTTTTTGGTCCACTTATTTGGGTTAGTGATTTTTTTGTATTTTTCATTTAGTCTTGTTAGTGATATGTACACAGTGGAGGTGGTTTTGGGTCATTCATAGTTAGCATGAATTAGTTAAAAATCAGGGAAGTTAGGCTATTTACAAGTCAATTTTGGATGGGATTTTTGGCTTCTTATTTTGTGCAAAAATAAGTGATAAAATGCAACTCATCAAAACATGCATGAATGCTAATTATGCGGAATAAGTGAGAAATGCCAATGATTTTTAGGGTTTGAGCTTAATTAATCGGTTTTAGAGTGATGAATCTGATATTCATCAAGGACCTAGATAGAATAGTCAATACATGCTCCAAAGTCAAGTGGGAGATAGATTCTTACTTGTTGATGGACCTTTTCGAGGCAGAAGATTCATGCCAGTCCGAACATAATGATTTTATTGATGACTTGTTCGGCACATTATCAGTAGAACCACTAGTGACCGAGGTGGTCAACACCTTCAAAATCACGATAGATCATCCACCTACCAATTCAATTTATGAAGTAACTGAGAAGCAGGCTCGATCAGAACCAGAATTAAAGTCGCTTTCGGTAGGCCTCAAGTATGCTTACCTTGCGTATGCAGAAAACATGTATCTGGTCATCATCAGCAGCAGGCTGACCCCAGACTAGAATTCTCAACTACTCAAGGTTCTATAGAATAATTACAAGGCACTTGGTTGTCATGTATCAGACCTCTGAGGGATAAATCCGACATTGTGTTCACACCACATATTTAGAAGATGATGCCAAGTCATCTCGTGAATTTCAGAAAAGGCTGAACCCTAATTTACGGGACGTCGTCATGAAAGAAACTACGAAATGGTGTGACATAGGGTTTATTTATCCTATCTCCGACTCAAATGGGTGAGCCCCTTGCATGTAGTTCCAAAGAAATCTTGGCTCACCGTGGTTACAAATGAAAGAGGAGAGAAGATTACAACTCAGGTAACAACATCCTGGCATGTATGTGTCGACTACCGCCGCCTCAATGTTGTAATAAAGAAGGACCAATCTCCTTGCCATTCATTGATCAAGTTCTAGAAAGATTGACCAGCAAGGAGTTCTTCTACTTTTGGGATGGGTATACTGGGTACAACCAAGTGGAAATTGCCCTAGAGGACCAAGAGAAGACCACCTTCATGTTCGTTCGATACTTATGCTTTCAGGAGGATTTGCTTTGGTTTGTGCAATGCACCTGCCACATTCCAGAGGTGCATGCTTGCAGTCTTCGTCGATATGGTTGGCAGCATTCTCAAGGTGTTTATAGATGACTTCTCTGTCTACGGTGATAGTTTTGATTCTTATCTTCAATGCCAAGATAGAGTACTTCAAAAATGCTGAGAAGTCAGTCTTATACTATCTTGGAAAAGAGCCACTTCATTGTCACTGAAGGGATTGTGTTGGGCCTTGTCATTTCTAAGCGTGGCATGGAAGTTGACCCAACAAAGGTGGATGTGATCGCCAAACTTGAGCCGCCTCAAAATGTCAAAAATATGAGGTCATTTTTGGGGCATGTGGATTTCTACAGAAGATTCATCCAAGATTTCAGCCACATCACCCAACCTCTAAAAGAATTTCTCTGCAAGGAGACTGAGTTTCATGTTTTTCAATAGGTTCTCCTTTCATTTAACCAACTGAAGGAGCTAATCATTCAAGCTCCAGTCCTACAACTGTCAGATTGGTCTCTAACCTTTGAGATCATGACGGATGCGTCAGATTTTGCAGTCGGGGCTGTGTTAGGATAGAGGAAAGACAAAGTGCCTTACGCCATTAATGAATCCACGATTCATCATCTCAATATCTTGATCTTAGCAAAATCCACGAGTAAATTCCCTAATAAATGTATATAAAATAAATAAATTAACAAAATGATTCTTGTAAATAAAATGCACTAATTATTGTATATTAGATTGTACAAAATAAATTACTCATAAAAAGCTGCAAAATAAAGGAGTTTTTCGGTTGTAAATAGCACAAAACCTCATGTATTTTTAATAATTTTATTTCAACTCCTTTTTGGCTAATTCTTTCTCTAACTTGTTTATAAAAATGTACATAAAAATACAAAAAATACAAAATAAAATTTAACTCAAATAAATGCTCCTAGATGTCAAAGAGAAAAAGCTGTAAAGTCCAACTTCCAAGCCAAATTACCGCTCCTTATGAATCCAAATTCATCATACTCACTTTTAAAGTTCAAGTTAGAAAATTATCTATCCAATGGAAGTGGTTTCATTAAAATCGGAGCTCATTTGCAAAAGTTGGGTTTTGGGACCTAGATGTACATTGTATATCATGTATATATTCATTCTTTTTTCATTTTTTATTATATCTTTCTTAATTACTAAAAATATAAAAAAAATCATGTTTGTGATATATTTTGATTATAGTATTTTATTGTATTTTTCTGTTGTAAATATCTCTTATTAAAAAGATAAAAAAATACATAATAGAAAAGCAAACAAAAAATGTACATGTTGTATGCATTCCCTTGTAAATTCTCCACTATTTATTTTCTTCTCTTTTATTTTATTGTAATTAAAGTAGTTTATTTTATTTCATTTATTTATTTATTTTACATTCTCTACAATAACCACCATTCAACTCATCCTACCACTAACCTCCATTCAACCCACCATTTTTTAAACCTCACATTCAACTCCATTAATAAAATAACCTCCCACCATTTTAATAACCTCTCATTTCATCATCTATATATACATACCATCCTCCTCAATTTGCACTTGATCCATCTTTATGTGAGGAGAGCCTAGTTCCCAGAGTTGAATCGGTGACAGTGATGCAACCGCGATCGAGCGACAACGGCCCTCTCTGCGGTGAGATCTGTTGGCTTTTTGGCCAACATCGCAGCCGCTACCGCGAGCTGCTCGAGCTCATCATTCGCCGGCGATTCGAGCGAGGATCGTGCTTCTCGCGAGCACACCCCATAGGCGATCGTTTCCTTTTTAGGTAATCTGTCTTATATTTGCAATTTTATTTTACCTCTACATTTGCTCTTATCACATCACATTCACCACCATTTTTCATCTTACCATCTATATACCCACATTTGTTTAGTTCATCATCATCACCACCACCAACCCATCTTACTATTTTTTATCATATTCCTGTCTAATTAAAATTAAAAAAAATGAAAATTTAAAACACAAAAAATTATCACAGCAGAAAAAAAAGAAAAATAATAAAAACAAATAAATACGGAAGGAGCAGTGGCTACTGCTGCTGCCCCCTCCTCCTCATCGCCGCTAAGAGCAGCCGCCGGCCACCCCCACCTACACTTCAGCACCACCACGGCCACGCGCGGCGCCGCCACCATCGCAGGCCGCCCTCTTCACCGCCACGTCAGTGCAGGCCCCCCTCTCCTCTGCACGAGCTCCTTCATTGCCCCACCGTGCGGCTGTCGCGCGACCCTCTCCGCACCGAGCTCTGCCGACCAGCCCAGTCGTCCCCTTCCGCTGCGTTGCTCCTCCCTCTACCACCCGCGCGACGCCGCGGCCGCGCGTGCAGCGCCACCGGCCGCCGACTTTGTTGGGTTCCTCTCCCCATTGTGCATAGCCGCCCACCACCAGAGAAGAAGGTCCAACATTTTTTATTTTTTTATTGTAAAAATTTCATAACTTTCTTGTATAGTTTCTATAATTACAGAATGGTCCCTGTACATACTATGTTGTAAGTATTGTTTTCTGAAATTTACATAGACAACCCTCTATTCATACAGTAATTTAGACATCCATCTTGCGTCATTTTATTTAATGAAAAACATCATTATATGAGAACTAATTGTCAACATTTTGAATATTTATTTGGATTTTTGTGAGTTGTGGGTAATTAATTAAAATTGTTTAATTGAAATTCTTCATATTTTGTCCATTTTGTGCTATTAAATTCATATCTAACTCACAGTTGCTCTAAAAATTCCACAAAAATTAGAAATGATGTCTTGATAAGTGCTCAACTTATTGTCCAAATTTTATCCAAAATGGAGTTGTTTTTTGCCTGAAATAAATTGTATAGTGATTTTAGTATTTGATTTTTAATTAAATCCACATATATCATTTTTGCGAAATTTTAAGTCTTCTGGATTCTATATGAAAATATCTTTTTAGGATAAATTGCACTCTGATTAATTTGACATTGTGGATTAATTAAGAATTATTTACTCACTTTCACTCTGTTTTCACTAAAAAATCCATAAAAAATTCATTTTTTGTCAAAAATTTCCAAAAAATTATTGTAGTCTCATTTTATCTTGTTTTCATTCCAGTACATTTTTCATCATTTTTACTTACTGTTTGTGTAAAACATTGCTAAAAAACCCATAAAATGTATGCATTTTTAATTGTTGCATTGTAATTCCTAAAAATGCAAAAAAAATATGTTTTGTGTTCATCACTGGATTAGGATTTTAGGAAAATTATAATTTGGCTAAATTGGACTAATTTGACATTAAAATTAATTTGGCCTTATTGTGTGTTTTCTTAGAGTCTTAATTCACCCGCACTTTGCATTGGCATTTGTTTTTTTCATTAAAAAATATAAAAAAAATTGATTGGAAATCTAGATCTTAAATTTACGAATTAAACCTGAAGTTGTTCCTTTGCCTCCCTGTGTTCGACCCCGGACTTGCCCGGGATATAAATTAGACCGAGACACTCTTCACGGAGATCCTTCTCTCGGTTCTGACTAAATCGCTAAGTACACGTACTGCAACGAACTCAAATTAAATATCGTATTTACCGATTCATCAGATGGCGCCATTGCCGGGGAGGCAAACGGCTTAGGGATTAATTTAAAATTTTGGATTTAGATTTTCGCTTTCTCGGGTAGTCTAACCCCCGAGCCACTTGTATTTATTCCATTTTTCTTTCAATTATTTATCTTCATATTTTTATATATATTTTGTTTTTATCTCTCTAACATAAATCTTATTTTCCTTACGAGGGCCCGGTGGACTTGGAGTGCATCGGAGGTCGACGGACGCGACGCGGGCCGACTGCTGAAGTGCGAGGATAATTCTTTTATCTTCGAGAGAATTTTTGTAAATTTTTTTTGTAATTATTTAGCTTGCTCCTTTATAGCGGCTCTTGTTTGAGAGCTCGCGTGTGTAAAAAAACTTGGACTATATTTGTGGTGTGTCGAGACCTATTTCACTCTCCGTTGAGGGTGGGGCTCGATTTGAGTGGCGAAATTAAGGATTAGGCACACGGTAGTTTAGCATCAAATTTGTTTGTGCCAATCGTAATTTAGGCCACACATATCTTAGAAGATTCACTTATCTTATAAGATTCATAATGAGATGCACATAGACATGTACTACTTAGCTCAAATTCAATCAATTCTTCCCCGCTAATAGTATACTGTTTAGGTGTGGTTTTCTCGATCTGCATGCATTTAGTGTAATATTTACAAATTCTGTTCTGCATAATGCATGAAGAGTGCTGGGATTCACTGTAAGTATACCTTCTTCTGAGCATGCATCATAGTTTCTCGTTTGCATTCTGATTTCCAATTCCCCTCTTATTTTACTACTTAAGGTCAGAAGGAAATTGGGACTGAATAGTAGACGTCTTTGTGTGTTCAGATTAATTTCAAGTGATAACCTAACTCTAAAATTGGGACTGAATTGAGCAGGTCGATTTAATTTAATTGGAATAAAAAGAACCCTTGTTCTTGGGTGCATAAAGCCCTCATTGTTTGTTTTACTTGCAAGTGAGAGAGAGATAACCCTAGGATAGAGCCAAGTCTAGATTTCTTACTTACTACTGGTTCTTTCTTTTTAGGTGACTAGCTACTTTTCAGTGAGGAATACCGGTAGCCGGTAAACGGTCCGGACTTCCTTAGCAGAGTGGGAGGTTTAGAGGACACGTTAGTCCTCAAGGAACGGGTAGTCGTATTTATACGGTCCATACTTACTCCTATACTGGCTGAAAGTAGGTCAAACTAGTCGTAAGAACTGGGCCAGTCTGTAGGAAAATACGGGCACCTAACTGCTCGTTAATCTTTCCAAGATTGTATTCTCACCAACTAAAATTGACCAGATAATTCGGCTGAACCCTTACAGCCATCACATGTTGAGTTGGTGAAATTGAGGGTTTGAATTGCGTTTGTATTGTGTGAGTTCACTCCGCACATTTACGTGCACCGTAGAACTAGTGCCTCATTGACTATCGTGATCTAATCGGTTCTTTTGACATCGAAGATGACTGATTGGGGGGATATTTATTCGGACTTTGCGAATCTCTCGTTGAACCCTTCAAGAAGTACGTCTTCAAAGGTCCAAGCGCAACTTGGACCAACCTGGGCTCATGACCCTCTTGAGCCCAGGATCACCCACTCTCAGGGTGGTTACTCTCAAACCATTCCCTTTCTCTCTTCTCACCTCACCGAGGAAGACCTTCGCCTCGGTGAGAATATCTTGATTCATAAATCCTCTTCTAATCTAGAACACCTTGCTGATTCAAGCCATAAAGAAGACACAAGTAAAATACCTCCAAAGAAGAAAGAAGAGGAAGAAGAGAACCATGAAGACCCGATGAGAATGATACTAGCCCGATTAGTTGCATCTGAGCAGCAACATGCATTACTGAGAGCACAGTTAGGACAGTTAAATGCTGGGGTCGAACCACCAATGGATGCGGCATATAACCCCTAACAATATCAAATTTATAACTACTTGAGTCCGGCCGAACCCACTGTTGACTTTGAATTGAAGCCGCATTTTCTGAACCTGCTGCCACATTTTGATGGGAATGCTTATGAGGATCCATATGCATTCCTAAGGGACTTTGAGCTCATTTGTGCTAACCTCAAACATCATAATGTTAGCCAGGATTATATTAGGCTCAAAGACCTTCCATTTGCCTTGGGTGGAAAAGCTGATTACTGGGGTGAAGAATCTTGGAATCATCGTCACCACTTATGCCCAGTTCAAGGACATGTTCTTAAAGAAGTTCTACCCGTTGAGTAGAACTAACATGATGAGAACGCGAATTATGAGTTTTTCCCAGTTACCCCATGAAGCCTTATGTGATGCTTGGGAAAGATTCAAGGACATCCTGCAAAAGTGTCCTTGTCACAATTTAGATGATAACATCTTGGTCCAAACATTCTTTACTGGTCTCAAACCTGAGATGCAGGGTTTAGTGAGCGCTGCCTGTGGAGGCAGCTATACATCAAGAGGAGCGGATACCGTCTGGAGGGTATTCGAGCAGATGGCTGAAACTAGCCGCTCACAGATGGACAGCATGTCCTATACACCATCCCCCAATTCACTCTTAGTTGGAGGGGGAAAATCAGCTGTAGTCGATCTCTCTCAGGACGTGATCCCTAGCATGGGACTCCTTGCTGACAAGCTTACTGTAGTTGAGAGGATTGACAGGAGAATTGATGAGTTAGACCGGAGCGCCTCCAAACTTCCAAAATAGATGGAGGAGTTGACTGAGAAGGTATCTAAGATAAAGATACCTGCCGTGACTGCACCCTCTGCTCCTGTATACTGAGTTCACCATGTTCAGGAGCAGTTGGTGTCAGGCAACCCCAACCGTGGGAGCAGGACCAATCCTACGCCCACTCTTTTCAGCAGCCACCTCCATTAGCAGAGACAGTTTAGGAAGAGCCTCCACCGGTTTGGGAGATGAATGGAGTATGGTATACTCAGGACCCTGCCAGGCAGGGAAGTATGGGAGACCGACATACCTATCAGCGTCCCCTGACCTTTCACAACACCGCATTCACCTCCGCACCACCTCCTTCATAACAAAGCTCTAGATTCCAGCCACCCCAGCAACAACGGCAGTAGTACCAGCAGTATGTCCGACAGGGCCATTACCAGACAGGCCAGCAGGGCCCGCAACCCCAGCAGCAGCAGAGGCAGTACACTGGCCAGCAGGGCCAGTCTTCCCGTTCTTCTTCTCAGTCTTATCCACTTCCTTCTTCGTCTAGTCCCGTGGATATACAGCAGCAGATACTCGACGAGCTACGTTCCTACAGGAATGAGATTCATGACTTACGGGTGGATGTCAACCGTCTGTCCAGATGGCGAGACGAGCAGACTGCACCCTCTACCTCTATCCCAGCCTAAGTTCAGCCTAACCCCAATAGCCTGAACCGTTCTAGTTCTCAACAGCACTTTGGTCAGGTATACTATTCAGCATCTCCTAGATCTGAACATGAGATTCTTTCGTGTGACGAGGCTAATCACATGTCACTCAGGAGCGGAAGGACCGTGGTCGTACCTGACCGGGCGAGGGACACGAGGAGGGGCATCTCTGAAGCTCTAACTGAGGAGTCTTCAGAGGATGAGGAGGAGAGGCAACATATTCCGGAGCCCCATCAGCATCATTCGAGGATTTCTACTCAGGGAACCGAGAGGAGAAGGAGAGCACATACGCAGCGTCGGCAGCATGGATATTCTTCAGAGTCTACGGAGGACCTTGCATCTCCGGTTGTGGCGGATACCACTCCAGCCTCTATTCCACAATCTGTAGTAGATAGTTTTGATCATGATTCCATGTTGCATCAAAGAGATTCATGTATGAAGAACTCTGTTTCCGTTAATGCAAAGAATGATCTTTCAGTTCATGATTCAGACTCTTCATCTTTTGTTTCTCTAGCTTCCATCCCTTTCCCCCGTGCTCTTACGACATGACAGTGCGTCAAAAAGATTCAAAAAGATGACCCCGATATGGCACAGTTTTGTAAAGAAAATATCACAGTTAAGGTGCCATTTGATGAATATGTGGCTAACCATCCTGCCTTCCAAAAATACCTTAAGGTGAGATGCACACCTACAAGGGTTAGCAGGAAGAAAGATAACCGAAATATAAAGACACATGTCTTATCAGTAGCCACAACCTATTGTCTCAAGAATCAGACTTTGCCAAGGAAAAAGAGAGTCATGGGTGCTCACTATGTGGAGAGTCGTATTGATGACATTGCATTTGCATGCACACTCTTAGATAACGGTTCTTCAATTAACTTACTTCCCTTAGCATTATATCAGAAATTGGAGTTGGGACCACTTCGCAAATCTAGAGCTTTACTCCAATTTGCATATCGTTCAGTGAAGAGACCTAAGGGAGAAGTGAAGAACGTAGTTATATCGATTGAGGGGCAGAACTATCATGTTGACTTCACAGTCTTGGACATGGAGACCCCCAATCATTGGAGAGAATCTCAGATCATTCTCGGACAGCCCTTCCTTAGGACCGCAGGCACAGCTTTTGATTATGGTACAGGAATGATGAAGTTCTGTTCTCCAGGCGGAGAGGTGAACCTTGAGATGAAGCAAACCAAGTGTCAGCGACCCGATTCAGGAGTAGCACAGAGTACTCATCTTCATAGGCAGATTGCAGTATGATTAGCACAGTTGGGATTTGGGGACAGATTCCTTCAGGACAGGGCAAGTCCCTTTCATCTGGAAAGGATGTAGTGGATGATGCTGTTTGCCAGGTGTTGTCTGATCTTGTAAGAGATGCATCTACCTATTCCCATGATGACATAGAGATCCATCCGGATCTGTCAGTTCCATCCTCTTCGAAACAATCATGAGACATAGATGATGAGTCGGACGTGGCTTTTGCCGATTGTTTGGATATTTTTGACCATCCGACTCCCGATACTTCTGATTTGGTGGCGAGTACTACTACTCAGTTTAGCCCACCTTCATGCAGCACGGAACCAGATTCAGTTCAGCCAGATTTGATTGATGATACCACATTACCAGAACTGAAATCACTACCTCCTACACTCAAGTACGCCTTTCTTGAGGGACCCAAAGAGAGATATCCTGTCATCATTAGCTCAGACTTGACTTTATAGCAGGAGTCTAGGTTGTTAGAAGTCTTAGAGAGGAACCGCAATGCAATAGGCTGGACAGTGTCGGATCTCGTGGGGATCAACCCCACTCTCTGCTCGCACCACATTTTTATTGAGGATAATGTGAGACCTTCCCGTGAGTTCCAAATGAGACTTAACCCCAATCTACGGGAAGTAGTGAAGAAAGAAATTGAGAAATGGTGCAAAGCAGGGTTTATATACCCTATTTCCGACTCCAAGTGGGTGGCCCCGCTTCATGTTGTCCCGAAGAAGTCGGGAATTCAGATGGTCACCAACGAGGAGGGGGTAGAGATCGCGACACGAGTACCCAAGTCATGGCACGTCTGTGTCGACTACAGGCGCTTGAATGTCGCGACCAAGAAAGATCACTTTCCCTTGCCTTTTATTGATCAGATCTTGGAGAGACTCGTAGGGAAAGAGTTCTTCTGTTTTCTTGATGGTTACTCAGGCTACAACCAAGTGGCCATAGCCCCTGAGGAATAGGAAAAAACCACATTCACATGTCCATTCGGTACTTATGCTTTCAGGCGCATGCCATTCGGGCTCTGCAATGCCCCGGGCACATTTCAACGGTGCATGATAGCCATATTTGCCGAGATGGTGAGAGATTTCCTAGAAGTGTTCATGGATGACTTCTCGGTCCATGGTGATTCTTTTTATACATGTTTAGCGCACTTGGACCGAGTCCTCATGAGGTGTAGAGAGGTGAATCTGGTACTCTCCTAGGAGAAGAGTCACTTTATGGTGACGGAGGGTATCGTATTGGGGCATGTCATCTCCAAAAGGGGAATGGAGGTTGACCCTGCCAAGGTGGAGGTGATCAAGAAACTTGATCCACCTACCAACGTGAAGTCAGTGCGGTCATTCTTAGGGCATGTTGGATTCTATAGAAGATCCATTGAGGATTTTTCAAAGATCGCCCGCTCACTGACTGAGCTCTTAGGGAAAGACACAGAGTTCGTTGTAGATCACAGGTTTCTGGAGGCTTTTGAGCTCTTGAAGAGGAAGATTTGTGCCTCGCCTATCCTACAAGCTCCTGACTAGTCTCTCCCCTTTGAGATCATGATTGATGCCTCGGATTTCGCTATAGGACCTGTGTTAGGACAACGGCGAGAGGGGATTCCATTTGCGATTCACTACGCGAGCAAAGTATTAGATCCTACACAGAAGAATTATACAATGACTGAAAAGGAAATGCTCGAGGTAGTATGGGCCCTCGAAAGTTCAGATCATATATTTTGGGCTCTAAGGTGACAATCTACACTGATCATACAGCCATTCGATATTTAATGGAAAAGAAGGACGCGAAGGCGTGTCTTCTTAGGTGGATTTTACTCCTCCAGGTTTTTGATTTGGAGATAAAAGATAAACCTGGAGTGAAGAATGTTGTAGCTGATCACCTTTCTCGTATTGAACTTAAGGATTCTCCTGATCATGAGCAGATTACAGAGACCTTCCCAGATGAGTCAATTTGTGTTATTGACTCACTCCCGTGGTATGCCAACATGGTGAACTATCTTATCTCCAAGCAAGTTTCCCATGGTTGGACTAGGAGCAGCATTGATTGACTGAAGTCGGATTCGAGGAGATACCACTGGGACGATCCTTTCCTTTTCTTCGAAGGACCAGATTGTGTTTGGAGAAGGTGTATTCCTCAGGAGGAATACCAGAGTGTCCTCACATATTGTCATTCACTCGAGTCTGGAGGACACCATTCGGGAAAGAGAACCGCTCACAAAGTTTTTCAATGTGGATTATATTGGCCGACCTTGTTTAGAGATGCTATTGATTTTGTACGGCCGTGCCCGATTTGTCAAAGGATGGGAGGGACAGTTGGACAGAGAGATGAGATGCCCATGCAGCTGGTGATTATTTGTGATGTTTTTGATGCATGGGGCATAGATTTTATGGTTCCCTTTCCCAACAGCCAAGGTCATGAGTACATATTGTTGGCGGTTGATTATTTATCCAGGTGGGTGGAGGCTATCCCAACCCGAACCGTAGACAGCAAGACTATCTGTAAGTTTGTGAGAGACCATATTATTGCTAGGTTAAGGGTGCCAGAAGTTTTGATATCTGATGGGGGTAGCCACTTTGTGAATCGAGATATGAGATCTTTAGCTAAGGACTATGGATTTGAGCATAGAATTACCAGTCCTTACCATCCACAGTCCAACGTCATGGCAGAGGTTTCGAACAGAGAGGTGAAGAGTATTTTGCAGAAATTGGTTCGTCCCAATAGGAAGAACCGGTCTCAACTCTTGGACCAAGTTCTGTGGGCCTATAGGACAGCCTATAAGACACCATTGGGTACTTCACCATTTAGAATGATCTACGGCAAGCCATGCCATTTGCCCGCAGAATTGATTCATAAACTCGAATGGGCAATTAAGAAGATTAATTGGAGTTGTCACCTAGGGAAACTTTGTCGAGACTTAAACTTGAACGAGCTCGTGGAAATCCGAAACATGGCATATGACAACAGTTTGATTTATAAGGACAAAGTAAAGAGATGGCATGATCAGCACATTAGGTGCAAAGACTTTGTCCCTGGACAAAAGGTATGGTTGTTCAATGCCAGGTTGAAGATGTTCCATGGGAAGCTCAAATCTAAATGGGCGGGTCCCTTTGTTGTTAAGAAAGTGCACGAGAATGGAAGTGTAGAGATAGCTGATCTCACAGATGGTGCACAATCTCATATGGTGAATGGACAATTGTTGAAGCATTTTGTTGATTCAAAAGAGCAGTAAGTCCAAGTCGAGGTCATCAACTTCATGCAGAGTGAGCATAGAGCAGATACATCATATTACTCTTCATGAAGATGCAGCATCAAGATTCAACATCTTAGAAGATTCATTTCTCTTGTACATTCTCCCTTTTTTGTATATTCTCCAGATCACGTCGGTTCTCACACTTACTCCTGTCCTATACTTAGGCTGGCCAGAGCCTAAGTATAGAGGGAACCGATGCCCTTCATGTGTATATACTCATCATTTCTCCTCTTGACGTCGTCCGCCCCATTTTTGCTCTTCTTCTACACTTAGGCTGACCAGAGCCTAAGTATAGGGGGCAGATCGACTTCTATACTTTTTATTATTTTAGCTTTCCTACGCTTAGTACGAGCTATGTCTTTTTGTCACCTAGTGTCATAAGGACATAGCACAAGCTAAGTATAGGGGGCGTGTATATATTATATATATACTTTACCCATAGCTCGTACGTTCACGTATTTTTGTATATATTATACAATAATTATGGGGTGGGTAATTTTAGTAAAAAAAACTTTCCAAAAAAAACTCAAAAAAACTCTTGAAAAAAAAAACCTTTTTTCAAAAAAAAAATGTGTGTCCTTTCTTATTTACCAATCTTTTCCAAAAAAACTTTTCAAGAAAAAAGATTTCATGAAAAAAAATAGAGTAAAACTTTTATAACAAAAAAAACTTTCTTCTTTTCCTTTGTTTTCAAAAAAAACAAAACAAAAAAAACACAAATAAATAAAATCACAAAAAAAACTAACTAATAGGTTGGTTTGATCCCTGATACTTTCACATTCACACAAGACTAGTGATGTTCAAGAACACTTGGTTTATGTGATCTCGAGATTTTGAGTTAACCAGTCTTAGTCATTAGGGTCTTGGACTTAATTATTCACATTTTCCTAGTTTGAAAGATTTGTGTGCTATATTGCATGCTTAGTCTCTACCTTAAGAATATGATCAGCACCTCACATACACGACTGCAGTTATGATGAGATGAGTTTAAATTTCACTTGAGGAACTGGGATGAGGGATTTGAGTTTGGACTTGATTTAATGATGCTCAAGGATGGGATAAAATCAATGAAGGCTTCATGAAACCTGAGTGTCAGCATCTTTAGCCAGTATGAGAACATGGTTCTTGTACTATCTCTTGATATTTACCTATGTGCCAGGGTGTGATAAAAAAAATGTTGATCAGTGTGCGCCAACTCTTGATAAAAGCAGTGGAGCTAGTCAAAATACTACAAATCAATGAAATGTTAAAGAAAAGCTCTCATTCCACAAAGTCAAATATCAAAGAGCTTCCACCAAAGGCGAGCGCTCTCAACCATTTCAAAGTGTCCACTTGGACCACCGGTATTAGGACCAGGAGTCGGGCTTGCACCAAAAAAGGGCTCTTCATCGTAAATACTACAAGCCTGGGTGTAGAAGGTACGATAGGTACTCAAAAAAGGCACACCCCGGTGTACTCCCAGGAAAATAAGTGCAGACGACTCCAACTTATTTTGACGGACGCACTGATCAACACCAAAAAATACGTTGAGTTAATAAGGCACTCGAGAGGATCCTTGTTCCAATGAGAGGGAGAGAAGAAATGACACAATCCTATGCCCTCCATCAACAGGACTTTCATCTACACTTTTAAGTCTGACAACTAAAGAGACAGTGGATTGGATGCAATAAATGGTTTATTCCCTAGTGTTGAGGATCAGGTACTTAGGAGAGTCTCTTGGACTGGAACCTTGGGTGACGTTGCGACTCTACTCTTGTAACTGCAGTCCACACTTAAAGTCGTATTCCTTATATATATATGTATACAGAGAGAGTCTGATGATTAGGGAAATTGGATACCTTTTGACTAGAGCTTGGTTCAGCTTAGATTTTAGGATCTCTAAAACCGAGAGTACTTGAACAGATCAAGTCTTATATTCACATGCACAGTCAGGGGTTAATCCAACTTATTCATTCTTTATTTGCTCGAGAACTAGCAAAGTTTAAGTATAGGGGGTGATGAATCCACGATTCATCATCTCAATATCTTGATCTTAGAAAAATCCATGAGTAAATTCCCTAATAAATGTTGTATATAAAATAAATAAATTAACAAAATGATTCTTGTAAATAAAATGCACTAATTAGATTGTACAAAATAAATTACTCATAAAAAGCCGCAAAATAAAGGAGTTTTTCAGTTGTAAATAGCCCAAAACTTCATGTATTTTTAATAATTTTATTTCAACTCCTTTTTCACTAATTCTTTCTTTAACTTGTTTACAAAAATGTACATAAAAATACAAAAAATACAAAACAAGTTTTAACTCAAATAAATACTCCTAGATCCCAAAGAGAAAAAGGCGTAATTTCCAACTTCCAAGACAAATTCCCGCTCCGTACGAACTCCAAATTCATCAAACTCACTTTTAAAGTTCAAGTTAGAAAATTATCTATCCAACGGAATTGGTTTCATTAAAATCGGAGCTCATTTGCAAAAGTTGGGTTTTGGGACCTAGATGTACATTGTATATCATGTATATATTCATTCTTTTTTCATTTTTTATTGTATCTTTTTTAATTACTAAAAATACAAAAAAATCATGTTGGTGTTATATTTTGATTATAGTATTTTATTGTATTTTTCTGCTGTAAATATCTCTTATTAAAAAGATAAAAAAAATACATAATAGAAAAGCAAACAAAAAATGTACATGTTGTATGTATTCCCTTGTAAATTCTCCACTATTTATTTTCTTCTCTTTATTGTATTGTAATTAAAGTAGCCTATTTTATTTCATTTATTTATTTATTTTACATTCTCTACAATAACCACCATTCAACTCATCCTACCACCAACCTCCATTCAACTCCACCATTTTTTAAACCTCCCATTCAACTCCATTAATAAAATAACCTCCCACCATTTTAATAACCTCTCATTTCATCATCTATATATACATCCCATCCTCCTCAATTTGCACTTGATCCATCTTTATGTGAGGAGAGCCTAGTTCCCAGAGTTGAATCGGTGACAGCGACGCAACCGTGATCGAGCGACGATGGCCCTCTCTCCGGTGGGATCCATTGGCTTTTTGGCCAACATCGCAGCCGCTACCGCGTGCTGCTCGAGCTCATTGTTCGCCGGCGATTCGAGCGAGGATCGTGCTTCTCGTGAGCACACCCCATAGGCGACCGTTTCCGTTTTAGGTAATTCGTCTTATATTTGCAATCTTATTTTATCTCTACATTTGCTCTTATCACATCACATTCACCACCATTTTTCATCTTACCATCTATATACCCACATTTGTTTAGTTCATCAAATCACCACCACCAACCCATCTTAATATTTTTTTATCATATTCGCTGTCTAATCAAAATTAAAAAATTGAAAAATTAAAACACAAAAAAAATTATCACAACAGAAAAAAAAGAAAAAAATAATAATAAACAAAAAATACGGAAGGAGCAGCGGCTACTGCCGCTGCCCCCTCCTCCTCATCTGCGTTATGAGCAGCCACCGGCCACCCCCACCTCCACTTCAGCGTCGCTGCGGCCACGCACGGCGCTGCCGCTGTCGAGGGCCGCCCTCTTCACCGCCACGTCAACGCAGGCCCCCCTCTCCTCTACATGAGCTCCGCCATTGCCCCCACCGCGCGGCTGTCGCGCCGCCCTCTCCGTACAAAGCTCCGTCGACCAGCCCAGTCATCCCCTTCCGCCGCGTTGCTCATCCCTCTGCCACCCGCGCGACGACGCGGCCGCGCGTGCAGCACCACCGACCGCCGACTTAGTTGGGTTCCTCTCCCCATTGTGCATAGCCGCCCACCACCAGAGAAGAAGGTCCAACTTTTTTTATTTTTTTATTGTAAAAATTTCATAACTTTCTTGTATAGTTTCTATAATTACAGAATGGTCCCTGTACATACTATGTTGTAAGTATTGTTTTCTGAAATTTGCATAGACAACCCTCTGTTCATACAGTAATTTGGACATCCATCTTGCGTCATTTTATTTAATGAAAAACATCATTATGTGAGAAACTAATTGTCAACCATCTGAATATTTATTTGGATTTTTGTGAGTTGTGGGTAATTAATTAAAATTGTTTAATTGAAATTCTTCATATTTTACCCATTTTATGCTATTAAATTCATATCTAACTCACAGTTGCTCTAAAAATTCCACAAAAATTAGAAATGATGTCTTGATAAGTGCTTAACTTATTATCCAAATTTTATCCAAAATGGAGTTATTTTGTGCCTGAAATAAATTGTATAGTGATTTTAGTATTTGATTTTTAATTAAATCCACGTATATTATTTTTGCAAAATTTTAAGTCTTCTGGATTTTATATAAAAATATCTTTTTAGGATAATTTGCATTCTGATTAATTTGACATTGTTGATTAATTAAGAATTATTTACTCACTTTCACTCTATTTTAACTAAAAAATCCATATTTTGTCAAAAAAATTCCAAAAAAATTATTGTAGTCTCATTTTATCTTGTTTTCATTCCACTAAATTTTTCATCATTTTTACTTACTGTTTGTGTAAAACATTGCGAAAAAAAACCATAAAACGTATGCATTTTTAATTGTTGCATTGTAATTCCTAAAAACACAAAAAATATGTTCTGTGTTCATCACTGGATTAGGATTTTAGGAAAATTATAATTTGGCTAAATTGGACTAATTTGACATTAAAATTATTTTGGCCTTATTGTGTGTTTTCTTAGAGTCTTAATTCACCCGCACTTCGCATTGGCATTTGTTTTTTGCATTAAAAAAATATAAAAAAAACAATTGGAAATCTAGATCTTAAATTTTCGAATTAAACATGAAGTTGTTCCCTTGCCTCCCTGTGTTCGACCCCGGACTTGCTCGGGATATAAATTAAGCCGAGACACTCTTCACGGAGATCCTTCTCTCGGTTCTGACTGAATCGCTAAGTACACGTACTGCAACGAACTCAAATTAAATACCGTATTTACTGACTTATCAGCCATTCAATACGCTAGCAAGGCATTAGACGAAGCACAACGTAACTACACTATTAAAGAGAAAGAGTTGCCGGTTGTGGTTTTCGCCACTTGAGAAGTTCATATCCTATCTTCTTGGATCTAGAGTCACCATCTACACTGACCACATTGTTATCCGATATTTACAACAGAAGAAGGATGCCAAGCCTAGATTGATCAGATGGGTCCTTCTCCTCCAGGAGTTCGACTTGGATATCAAAGATAAACCTAGAGTTCAAAATGTGGTAGTAGATCACGTCTCCATAATTGAGCATCAAGAACCTTAGCTGAGCAATGCACCCATCATAGACACCTTTCCGATCGAATCAATTCTTGTTGTGGACTCTCTCCCTTGATATGTTGATATTGTGAACTACCACGTTTCTAGTGTAGTCCCACAAGATTGGACAAAAGTCAAGGACAAGTTCTTGTCCACTATCTTATTTCTACCAATGGGAAGACTCACTCTTATTCATGGAAGGAGCAGATTGTATTTGGCGATGATGTATCCCTCGGGAGGAGCACTGTCCTCGAGCACTATCATTCGCTCAAATCTGGTAGACACCACTCTGGAAATAGAAACGACGTCGAAAGTATTGAAGTGTGGCCTCTGGTGGCCTACACTATTCAAGGATGCAACAACATATGTCAAAGGTTGTGTTGACTGTCAGAAGATGGGAGGAACCTGAAGGATATGGAATAATCCTCAAGCGCATCACGGAAGTGTGGCGATCGTATCATATACGATCAAGAATGACTAGTCGCACTAGTTGTTTGATGCAGCGGAATTTAAAATTTTTATTCGATGAAACCACATGATCCAAGAACACTTCTTGAATCGTTTCATCAAACCACGTGGATTAAGGAATACCTCTTGTAGCATGGTCGCAATCAATCCTCTAAAAAATAAGACCTCCTATCTCAAGTCTGAAGGGATGAACCACGTGCTTCTCGCAATCCAAGATGTTAATTCAAGCAAGGGAACTCCTGATCTCGTCACACGAGATCGTACGTCCTCTTCGTGAGTGAAGCACACCAAAGAAGATGGAGAACCAAGGTTTGTCGAGGCGGCATCACAACGATGAGGCGACAACAGCGGCTTCTTCCCTCTAGGGTCTAGGTGGACGGCCACCCAAGGAGAGAGAGAGGGAGAGAGGGCATGAGAATGAGAGAAAGAGGAGAGAGCTTGTTGTTGTCGTAATTGGTGTAACCAAGAAGAGCAAGGGGTGCCTCTTCTTATATAGGGTTTTAAGAGTCCATGGATTACACAAAATCAATGGTTGAGGTTGATTTGTGTTTATTTCAATGGCCAAGATCTTGTTGGTAAAAAACCAATAACAATTAATTTAATTTAGATTAAATATATATCGATAAATCAATATCATTCAATCCTAAAATTAAATCAATCAAACATAGAGATAATAGGATGGAGATTACACCCTCCATATATGAGAGTGGACATCCACCCTTTCCATAAAGGATTTGGTGGTCGTCCACCCTTCCAATATGGAAGGATGGAATCTCATGTAATCTCATGCAATCTTGTGAGATTACATTATTCCTTGGAAATCTCCATGATTTTACAACAACACTTGTTGTAAATTATTCTATAAAAATAATTCGTAATTATTTTGTAAATATTGCAATCTTGCTATTGAAAAAATGTGCACTATTCACAACCCAAAACAAAAATGTTTACATTTTCAATTAATTATCCAATGTGAATCCAATTCACATCAATAATTAATCAACAAATATAAATCATAATAAGCTCACTCTAATACATTATAAATCACATTTATAATATATTATGAATAATTGGATATTGCTATCCAATTATTCTCATCCACAATAATCAAATCACATTTAATTATATTGGATCTCCATTCTCATGCATACAAATAATGTGAATCAAATTCACATTATCCATGATAATTAAATCACATTTAATTATCCATTTCTTAATGCTTGGATATAATTCAACTGTGGAATTATTCTTGAACCCTTTCAAGAATAATGCGCTTTCTCTGCAGATACTTGGAGATAAGGACATGAAGATTGTATGTTCCACGTATAGTGACTTGGATATTGAGATGACATCTCAAATACATATCTCACGTACCTCTCATTGATGCTTGATTAAATCAAGACCATAAATCATATCTTCTCATTGCATCTAAATCACATTCAGATCAATGTCCAACACTTGGACCAAGATCAGATTACTTCTCTACTGAGAGGAGTCACTAAAATCCAAACCTGTTTCATCACTCCCTCGGAATGGAAGTGTCATGGTTTTACAATCGTTTATGATCACATCACCCTCAGGTATTCCCAGTACATGTACATCCTGCATACTGGAAGACCTATGATGAACCCGAAGATAAAGATCAATTTAACACTATCATCTTCAGGATTTTATCAATAAGTTTCTCAATCTTGGTCATTGGGAGTTGGTATCGATCATATGCTTTCACAAAGCATATATCATACCTACAAATTCTTGTCATGCTTTACAAAGCACGATGACCATGCATGGAGTTTGATCAATCCCAATACTTTATGAGTGAGCTCATGTCTTCCGGTTAACAAGTGAACTTGTATGATCCCTTTGAGAGATCGTATTACTCATATGCCCCCATATGCACACCAGCTCGCTGGTGTATAGACCTTGTTTAGGTCATCAACCTATTGGTATGTCAAATGTACATAATTAGACATATAGTAACACATCTGTCTCTGGTCGGAGGATGTATGCCCATATCGTGACAGTATAGAATATAGGACTTTGGTTATCTCGATCTCGTTAAGTCAACTCCTTGGCCTAACTAATCTGACACCTCCGAAGCTCTTTTCCTATGTAGAGGACCAGCATCAAGTGGTAGGTCAGATATCAGCCTAATGAGAAAGGATTGCCATCTCCTACTCATGGTGGAGATCATCTCTTAACAATCATTTGATGATGCTTGATGAGTCCTCTATCCAACTCCTTAGACATTCATCCAAGCATCAGCCTCTATGATTCAATTATTGAATCAACAGCTATATGATCATTAAGGTGGTCATGGTACATAACCCTAATTGTACAGAGGGACCTTATAGTGCATTCATTCATTTAATATCAGAAAAGGGAGTGAAAAGAATCAATAACTTTTATTGATAAATCAAACATTACAATAACATTTATTGTAGGAATGATTCGTCCCGGGCTCACATGGCTAACAATCTCCCACTAGCCCTCAGAACCATTCAGGTACAATCCTTAAACCCATATATATTACATGTTGGTCGAAAACCTTCTGTGTCAGAGGTTTGTAAAAGGAACAGCAACGTTGTCGAAAGAAGCCACCTTGGTGATGATGATACTACCACGCTTTTGAATCTCCCGAATGATGTGGTATTTCCTTTCCACATGCTTGCTCTTTTGATGCCATCTGGGTTCCTTTGCCTGGGCAATGGCTCTCGTGTTATCGTAGAGTAATGGGATGGGAGTATCAGAGGAAACTACGTCAAGTTCCAGGGTGAACTTGCGTAACCATACCGCCTCTATTGTAGCATCCGATGCGGCAATGTATTCGGCATTTGCTGTTGAATCTGTTGTAGTATCCTGCTTGTTGCTTCTCCAGCTCACAGCACCATCGTTCAACAGGAACACAAACCCTTATGTCAACTTTCAATCATCTATATCCGACTGGAAATATGAATCTGTATATCCCAAGACTTGAAGATCACCATCTCCATAGACCAAGCCATAATCTTGCGTCCGTCTTAGATACTTGAAAATGTTCTTTATTGCATTCCAGTGTTGTTCTCCATAGTAGGATTGGTAACGACTTACCACTCCCACTGCATGACAGATATCTGGCCTAGTACACATCATGGTGTACAGTAAGCTTCCTACGGTTGATGCATATGGGCATCCAGCCATGGCTTTCTTTTCCTCAACAGTTTGAGGAGCCATCCCTTTAGACAAGTGGATACCATGTCTTAAGGGGAGGAAACCTTTCTTGGAACTATCCATACGGAATCATTCAAGAACCTTCTTAATGTACCCATGTTGTGATAATCCCAATATCCTCTTTTCTCAAATTCTGAACATCTTCAGACCTAAGATGTAGGATGCTTCTCTAAGATCTTTCATCTCGAAGGTGTGGGACAACCAAATCTTAACATTGGTCATCATCATTGTATCATTGCCAATGATAAGGATGTCATCTACGTAAAGCACGATGAACACAATGGCGCTCCCACTAAGCTTCTTGTACATACATGGTTCATCAGGATTCTGCACAAAATCATAACTCTTTATGGTTTCATCAATTCTGATGTTCCGGCTAAGAGAAGCTTGTTTGAGCCCATAGATGGATTTCTTCAGCTTGCACACTTTACCATCCTCAATTATGAAGCCTTGGGGCTGCTCCATATAGATATCCTCCTCAAGGTATCCATTGAGGAAGGCTGTCTTGACGTCCATCTGCCAGATGTCGTACTCAAGAGATGCAACTATATCCAGCAGTGTCCTAATGGACTTAAGCATACCCATAGGAGAGAATGTCTCATTGTAGTTGATGCCTTCTCTCTGTGTGTAGCCCTTGGCTATGAGCCATGCCTTGAAAGTCTCAACTTTCCCATCAGGTCCCCTCTTTCTCTTGAAGATCCATTTACACCCAATGGATTTTACTCCTTTAGGTGGATCCTCTAGGGTCCATACACCATTCTTATGCATGGAGTCAATTTCTGACTTTATTGCTAGCATCCATCTATCCATATCGTGACCCGTGAGTGCTTCATCAAATGAAGCAGGATCATTGTCAGTATCACCTGACACATGGAATCCATACCTTTCAGGTGGTGCAACCATCCTAAAACTTCTTCGAAGAGGTATGGGTGTTTCATATTCATTTATCTCTTCACTGTCTAGTTCAGGAAGCTCAGAATCCTTAGGGGATTCAATGAGTTTCTCCACTTCATTTTTGTCTTGACCTTTAAGGAAGTCATCCTCCAGAAATTTCACATCTCTAGAGATGAAAACCTTTTGGGTCTCAGGGTCATAAAGCTGGTATCAAATACCATCTTTAACATATCCAATGAAGTAACACTCACGAGAGCGAGATTCCAGCTTACTTGCGTCCACGTTCTTTGCATGGACCAAGCAACGCCAAACCCTCAAGTGACTAACACTAGGTTTGGTTCCATACCAGAGGTCATGAGGAGTCTTAGGTACATATTTGCTAGGAATCTTGTTTAGGATATATATCGCAGTCTCATTGTATATCCCCAGAAACTAAGTGGTAAATGTGCTTTGCTCATCATTGAATGGACCATATCCATGATAGTCATGTTACGTCTTTCAGCAACACCATTAAGTTGGGCAGTTCCAGGAGGATAGAGATTGGAGATAATTCCATTCTCTTTAAGGTATTCCTTGAATTCATCTGAAAGGTACTCACGACCTCGGCCAAATCGAATCCGGTTAATCTTCCTATTGGTTTGGTTGTTAACCAAAGCCTTTAACTCTTTAAACTTTTCAAAGATTTCAGATTTATGACGTAGTAGGAAGACAAATCCTTATCGCGAATGGTCATCAATAAACGTCAAATAATATAGATATCCATTTCGGGTCGCGATACTGAAGGGACCACATACATCACTATGTATAAGGTCAAGAATACCTTCGCATCATGTAACCTTGTTACGAAAAAGCATCCTAGTCATTTTACCTCGAATACAATGTTTGCAGGTAGGCAAAGATTGAACCTCTACATCTAAGGGTCCATCATTTATCAATCTATTAACATATCAATAGATAAATGGCCAAGCCTTTGATGAAAAATCATGTTTGAATGATTTCCATTCTTCCTGGATCTTTTAGGGTTATTATTAATGTTAGTGATAGTAACATTCATGACATGTTCATCAATGCACAATTCGTAGAGTCCATTAGAGTTCAAAACACCATCCACAATATGTTTATCATAATGACTTATGACTAATCTATTACAGAAAAGGAATGAATATCCACTTCTAACAAGCTTAGATACATATATTAAATTCCTTATGACTTCAGGTACATAAAGACACTCTTTAAGTACCAGGACTCTTCCACTAGATAATGATAGTCGGCAGGTCCTGACGGCGACTGCTGCAACACTTGTATCAGATCCCATCTGGATGACTATCTCCCCTTCTTCGAGATTCTTATTTTCCTGAAATAGATGCAACAAATTGCATACAAGAACAAAAGCACCAGAATCAACAACCCAACTTCCTTCTCACCCAATGAGAAAATTGGTTTCAATGATGAAAGTAGATTTCATACCTGCAGGGGCTTTACCTTTGTCAGCAGACTTCAGGTATTCAATACAATTGTGCTTCCAGTGTCCCGGCTTCTTGTAGTGATGATAGATATCATTTTTCTTCGATGCTATCATAGTAGATGCATTGGTAGATGAGCCAACTCCTTGACTCTTCTTCTTTCTCTTTTCGGTCGGGCCCTTCTGAGAACCTTGCTTCCGACCGCACTTTTCCTTTGACTTGTGCAACCATTGCACTGCCAGAGGGGCCATCCTTCCTCATTATGTCTTATGCAGACTTTAATGCATCCCATAGCCCAGCGTTAGAAAAATCAACTTTGCTCATGTGGAATGTGACAACAAAGTTGTTGAAAGACTTAGGGAGTGATAGCAGAATGAAGTCAGAAAGGAACCCAAAAATTTTGAGTACATGCTCTCTGACAGAGGTCTCCTCCTAGATCTTGCAACGAATAAGATCTCTCATTATATTATAACGATATGTGTGGCTCACATCACCGAACATTTCCCTCAGATTCATCTTATATCATGGCAAGTGGCCATTTCCACATGTTGCTTCTACAACACATTGGACAATGAACCCAAAATGTAACATCTTGCCATATTATGATCTTCTTCATATTTTTCATTATAATTGATTTCCTCCCGAGTCTTTGGATTTGTGTATAATTTCTTTGATAGCACGTAAGATATGTGATCAGCCGAAAGAACAAGATCCAAATTTCGGATCCAAACTGAATAATTCGTCCCGGTCAATTGATTGACCTCCAGAAGTCTGCTAAGTGGGTTCACGGACTTCATTTTCTGAAATTAAGAATGCACTATATTAGAACATATAAATAATTATATATTCAATTTTAAATTATTTGATTAAGGAATTTCTATCAAATTAGTCTTGCTTTTTAAACTTTGAAAGTTCATTCACTTAATCACTTTCAAAGCAAGAGATATACCTACTACTATATCTCAAGCAAGAACCGGGATCTCCTCTTTACCTTTGTCACATCCCAATAATATGAGAACTTATGACTCGAATAAAGAGAAGCGGGAACACATTCCGCCTTACAAGTCCAACTTGCATTTCCCAATTCGGTCTTTAACTCTCGGGCCCACCACCGTTAAGGTGATGTCGACCCACATTAATTGAACCAACCATCAACAGGCTTAAAACTCGCTATATGCAATCCAATATCACCCCAATAATATGAGGACCCGATATTGGGGTCACTATGTATACGGCCCTACTCTTTCGACAAGCGAGAGCTCGATCCAAATGGCTCGTAGGCAGGAGCTGTCACTTCGGACAGGCGTCTCCTACATACAATATATGGCGATGGAACCCTTCGTCTTGACGGGAGACCATGGATGTCACTTATGTGATCCTCCACCTCATATTCAAATTTTAATTAATTATCATGAATTATATTCATATAATTAATTTTCCTAAGGGAAATACACATCTATTCATAATAGACTATTTTAATTGGATATAATTAATTTAATCATATTAAATCAATTATCAATCTAATTCAATCAACAAACTTGATTGTTACTTGAAAATATGGTATTATCTCAAAGTACATATTAGTTCGAATTTTAATAACTAGAAAATACATCATGATTTCTCCAGCATTATCCCTTCCCTACCCGCTATCATGGCCAGTACCGATGGGAGTGGGACAGACTGCACATGGTGCAACCTGCTACCCCAACGCTCCCCAACTAGACATTATATCCGTCTCAGGTTAGGATAATGCCAAATCGATCATTATGTACTTGAGATGATAATCGATTTTTCAATCAAAGTTATACCATATAGTAATAATCAAAACAATTTTGATTATAAGGAAATTTGCTAAACAAATTTCCAATCTTATTCAAGTACGTTTGTTTGTTGGGAAAGATGATTGTGCAACTAATTGTGATTTAGATCAAATCTAAACAATTATTGGTTAAAGCAATATCAATTAAGGAAATAATTATCATTAAATATTTCTCAAATATTTTCCATAATTATTTCAAGAAATTAACCATTAATTTCACTAATTGACAATCACATGGTTCTTGATTAGGAATGTAATTTCCGACAGTGACGTCCACTTACTAAAATTAACATATCTCAATCAAATTAAATCCAAATTACGTAAAATAAGTTTCCAAAGTTTGCTAATTTGATTTACAACAGAACCTAAGTAATTAGAACACATTTCTAGGCGTTTAAAAACAGTAATTAACTCCTTAATTATATCAAGATTCGCAGTCCCTGAAACATTGGATATATGTTCATTAAAATGATCATAACTTGAGAAAACGGAATCCAAATTATGCAAACTCAAATCCCATGGTTTCCTTATTTAATTAAAAACAAAATACAAGTGATTATATCGTGTTTAAATATTTAAATAGGGTCGAAATTATTCACTAAACAGAGATGCGAACATGAAATATGATAAAACTTTCGCAAACCCTAACGAACCCAAGTCTTCGTATGTTTATGGATCGCATCCAAAACCTCCAACCTAAGGCTCTGATACCACATGATATGGAATAACCTCAAGAGCATCACGGAAGCATGGCGATAGTATCGTATATGATCAAGAACGACTAGTCGCACTAGTTGTTCGATGCAGTAGAATTTAAACTTTTTATTCGATGAAACCACATGATCCAAAAACACTTCTTGAATCGCTTCATCAAACTACATGGACAAAGGAATACCTCTTGTAGCATGATTGTGATCAAGCCTCTAAAAGAAGAGACCTCTTGTCTCAGGCCTAATCGTTAGTGGAGACGCTTGCGAGCACGGGGATGAACAACGTGCTTCTTGCAATCCAAGAGTTTGATCCAAGCAAGGAAACTCCTGAACTTGTCACACGAGATCGTACGTCCTCTTCGCGAGCGAAGCGCACCAAAGAAGATGATGAACGAAGGGTCGTCGAGGCGGTAACAAAACGACGAGGCAACGACGGCGACTTCTTCCCTCTAGAGTTTATGTGGATGGCCACCCAAGGAGAGAGAGGGAGAGAGGGCCTGAGAATGAGAGAGAGGAGAGATCTTTTTGTTGTTGTAATTGTTGTAACCAAGAAGAGCAAGGGGTGCCTCTTCTTATATAGGATTTTGGGAGTCCATGGATCACAATCCATGGATTACACAAAATCAATGGTTGAGATTGATTTGTGCTTCTTTCAATGGCCAAAATCTTGTTGGTAAAAAAACCAACAACAATTAATTTAATTTAGATTAAATATATATTGATAAATCAATATAGTTCAATCTTAAAATTAAAACAATCAAACATAGAGATAATAGGATGGAGATTACACCCTCCATATATGAGAGTGGACGGCTACCCTTTCCATATAGGATTTGGTGGCTGTCCACCCTTCCAATATGGAAGGGTGGAATCTCATGCAATCTAGTGAGATTACATTATTCCTTGGAAATCTCCATGATTTTACAACAACACTTGTTGTAAATTATTCTATAAAAATAATTCATAATTATTTTGTAAATATTGCAATCTTGCAATTGAAAAAATGTGAATCTTAATCACAACCCAAAACAAAAACGTGATTTACATTTTCAATTAATTATCCAATGTGAATCCTATTTACACCAATAATTAATCAACAAATATAAATCATAATAAGCTCTCTCTAATACATTATAAATCACATTTATAAAATATTATGAATAATTTGATATTGCTGTCCAATTATTGTCATCCACAATAATCAAATCACATTTAATTATATTGGATCTCCATTCTCATGCATACAAATAATGTGAATCAAATTCACATTATCCATGATAATTAAATCACATTTAATTATCCATTTCTTAATGCTTGGATATAATTCAACTGTAGAATTATTCTTGAACCCTTTCAAGAATAATGTGCTTTCTCCATAGATACTTGGAGATAAGGACATGGCGATTGTATGTTCCACGTATAGTGACTTGGATATTGAGATTACATCTCAAATCCAGATATCACGTACCTCTCATTGATGCATGATTAAATCAAGACCATAAATCTAATCTTCACATTGCATCTGAATCACATTCAGATCAATGTCCAACACCTAGACCAAGATCAGATTACTTCTCTACTAAGAGGAGTCACTAAAATCCAAACCTATTTCATCACTCCCTCAGAATGGAAGCGTCAAGGTTTTACAATCGTTTATGATCACATCACCCTCAGGTATTCCCAATACATGTACATCTTACATACTGGAAGACCTATGATGAACCCGAAGATAAAGATCAATTTAACATTGTCATCTTCAAGGTTTTATCTATAAGTTTCTCAATCTTGGTCATTGGGAGTTGGTATCGATTATATGCTTTCACAAAGCATATATCATACCTACAAATTCTTGTCATGTTTTCCAAAGAACGAGTACCATGCATGGAATTTGATCGGTCCCAATACCTCATGAGTGAGCTCATGTCTTCCGGTTCACAAGTGAACCTCTATGATCCCTTTAAGAGATCGTATTACTCATATGCCCTCATATGCACACCAGCTCGCTGGTGTATGGATCTTGTTTAGGTCATCAACATATTGTTATACCAAATGTACATACTTAGACATAAAGTAACATATATGTCTCCGATAAATGGGTGTGTGCCCATATCGTGACAATATACGATATAGGACTTTGGTTATCTCGATCTCGTTAAGTCAACTCCTTGACCAAACTAATCTGACAACTCTGAAACTCTTTTCCTATGCAGAGGACCTGCATCAAGAGGTCGGTCAGATATCAGCCTAATGAGAAAGGATTGCCATCTCCTACTCAGGCTGGAGATCATCTCTTAACAATCATTTGACGATGCTTGATGAGTCCTCTATCCAACTCCTTAGATATTCATCCAAGCATTAGCCTATGTGATTCAATTATTGAATCAACAGTTGTATGATCATTAAGGCGGCCATGGTACATAACCGAAGTTGTACAGAGGGGCCTTATAGTGCATTCATTCATTTAATCTCATAAAAGGGAGTGAAAAGAATCAATAACTTTTATTGATAAATCAAACATTACAATAACATTTGTTGTAGGAATGGTTTGTCTCGGGCTCACATGGGTAACAGAACCCTCACAGCGAAAGACTTAAAGCCCCTGAAATTCATTCAGATTTCTGATGTATTCGATGCTTGGGACATCGATTTCATGGAACCTTTTCCCAACAGTCATGAGTTTGAGCACATCATTCTTGCCATTGATTATGTGAGTCGTTGGGTAGAAGCTATCCCCACCCGAGCAGCTGACAGTCGTATAATATGTCAGTTTCTGCGAGAAAACATCATATTATGGTTTGGGATACCAAAGATTATCATATCATACGGGGGTAGTCACTTCATCAACAAAGAGGTCAAGAAATTAACGAAGGAGCACGACATCGAGCACTGAGTCCCTTATCCTTATCATCCTCAGACCAATGGCATGGCAGCGTCAAGGATATGGGGAGATCTTTAAGCGCATCCCAGAAGCGTGAGCGTCGTATTGAATACGACGAGGAACGACTAGTCGGACTAGTTGTTCTAGGCAGCGGAAATTAAAATTTTTCATGTGACGAAACCACATGATCTAAGAACACTTCTCGAATCATTTCGTCTAAACCACAAACAAGTAATAAGATTACCTCTCGAAGCGTGGTTGCGATCGAGTCTCTAAACGAAGAGACCTCCTGTCTCAAGTTCGATCCGACAGAGGAGACGCTTGCGAGCGTGTTGATGAAACACCTGCTTCTCGCAATCCATGTTGATGATCCAAGCGACGAATCTCCTGATCTCGACACACGAGATCTGACGTCTTCTTCACGAGCGAAGCGCACCGAAGGAGATGGAGATCCACGAGTAAACGATCGGGCAGCATAACGATGAAGCTGCGGCGATGGAGAACCTCTCTAGTGCATCCATGGTGGTCGGCCACATGAGAGAAGAAGAGAGGGTGTGTAGAGAGAGAAAGAGAGAGAGACTTATGTTCTCTTGTGTATCAAGAAGAGCAAAGGGGTTGCCTCTCCTTTTGTAATATTTTGGGATCCATGGATCGCAATCCATGGACAACACAAATCCAATGGCTCGCACTGAATTGTGTTTCTTTTAATGGCTAAGATTTATGTTTGTAAAAACCAACAATAATTAATTTAATTTAGATTAAATATATATTGAAAAATCAATATAAATCAATCCCAAATTAAATCAAGCAATCATGGACATTATTGGAATCAAGATTGCCTCCTTCCATAATATGGGATTTGGTGGCAATCTCATGTAATCTCATGATATCTCATGAGATTACATTATTCCATGGAAATCTCCAAGATTTACAACAACACTTGTTGTAAATTATTTTAAACCAATATTGCAATCTTGTCATTGGAAAATTGTGAATCACATTCACAACCCAAAATAAAATGTGAATTACATGTTCAAATTAATGTTCAATGTGAATCCAATTCACATTAACATTTAGTTAGCAAATGTAAACTACAAATAGCTCTCACTTATATATTATAAATCACATTTATAATATATATGATTAATATGGATAGTGCTATCCACATCAATATCCATGATAATTAAATCATATTTAATCATCTTGGGTCTCTATTCTCATATGCCCAAATAATATGAATCTCATTCACATTATTTACATCTTTGATAATCAAATCACATTTAATTATTTAAGATAACTCTCTTTATAATATGAATCGAATTCATATTAATCTTGATAATTAAATCAAATTTAATTATCCATTTTCTCAACGCTCGGATACTTATATCAACAATGAAATTATCCTGAACTCTTTCAAGGATTATGTGCTTTCTCGGCAGATACTTGGAGATAAGGACAGGGCGTTTGTATTGTTCCACGTATAGTGACTTGGATATTGGGATTACATCTCAAATCCAGATCTCGGGCCTCCCACAGATGCTTGATTAAATCAAGACCGTAAATCTAATCTTCTCATTGAATCTGAATCACATTCAGATCAATGTCCAACATTTAGACTAAGATCAGATTACTTCTCTACTGAGAGGAGTCACTAAAATCCAGACCCGTTTCATCACTCCCTAGGAATGGAAGCGTCATGGTTATACAACCGTTTATGATCACATTACCCTCAGGTATTCCCAACACCTGTACATCCTGCATACTGGAAGACCCAGAATAATCCCGAAGTATAAGATCAATTTTACATTGTCTATTTAGGGATTTGTCATTAAGTTTCTCATTTGACTATTGGGAGTTGGTATCGATCATATAATTTCCAAAAGCATATATCATACCCAGTTGTTGATCATATACTTTCCAAAAGTATAAATCAAACCTACAAATTCAGTCAAGCTTCCAAAGCGAGACGAACATGCACGGAATTTGATTCTTCCCAATATCTCATGAGTGAGCTCATGTCTTTCGATTCAGTAACTGAACGTGTATGATCCCTTTGAGAGATCGATTTACTCATATGCCCTTGTATGCACACCAGCACGTCGGTGTATAGACCTTGATTAGGTCATCAACCTATTGGTCTGCCAAATGTACATACTCAGACATATAGTAACACATCTGTCTCTGGTCAGAGGATGCGTGCCTATATCATACAGCATACGACATAGGACTTTGGTTATCTCGATCTCGTTAAGTCAACTCTTTGACCTAACTAACATGACACCTATGAATCTTTATTCCCATGCAGAGGACCCTACATCAAGAGGTCGGTCAGATATCAACCTAAGTGTGAAAGGATTGCCATCTCCTACTCAGGCTGGAGATCATCTCTTAACAATCATTTGACGGTACTTAATGAGTCCTCAATCTAACTCTTTAGATATTCATCCAAGCACCGGCCTCTATGATTCAATACTTGAATCAACAGTTGTATGATCGTCAAGATGGCCATGGTGCATAACCCTAATTGTACTAAGGGACCTATTATGCAAATTATATATTCTTCATTTCAGATCAGGGAATGATATTCGCAATATCATTTATTGCATAATGGCTCATTGTGGGCTCGCATGTCCAACAATCTCCCACTAGCCCAAAGAGCCATTAGTGGGCTAATCTTTAATCCCACACTAATGTGACAATCATAGGCTATTTAGAAAATAGCTAGTAAGCTGATCAGTCACTCTGTTCCCAAGAGACTATGCCAAGTCCTTTTACAGCACTTGCATATCTCCTAGTGACAGTGTTCACGCTCAGTGCAAATGTTGCATCTCATGCAACCAATACTCAATCATATCAGTCATAGTGTCCTTGACACTACACACCAATAATTATTATAACTAGTATGTAATTTCAATTATCCTTATCAGAATACCCTTATTCCTGGAGATCTCTATCTCCTAAGGTATTCATAGTTAAGACCTTTTAGATATTCATCTATAAAGTCTTAATTACTTGAAGATAAGACAAGTAATTAAGACTTAGAGATCACTATCTCTAAAGTCTTGTCATCTTTGAAGATATTGTTATTACTGCAACCAAGTGTTTTATTTCCATAGTAGGATTAATAACAGTTTACTACTCCCACTGCATGGCAGACATCTGGCTTTTGTACATATCTAGCATACACTCGGCTTCTCGAAACTGATGCCCAAGGGCTAGCAGTCTTAGCATTCACATCCTCAACTCTTTAAGCTGCTATCCCTTTAGAAAGGTCAGTATCGTGTCTTAAGGGATGGAAGCCTTTCTTAGAATTTTCCAGAAAATGTAATATATCCAAGGTGTACTACTAATGTTATAGTCCCAGTACCCTCTTTTCTTTGTTTCTGAACAACTTCAGAGCTAAGATCTAAGAGGTATCCTTGAGATCATATTTCAAGATATGGAACAACAAGTTATAAAACACTTATTATCATCCTTATATCGTTCAAATGATTAGGATATTATTTACATTAAGCATGATGAACACAATGGCACTCCCACTAGGCTTCACACGGTTCATCAAGATTCTATTTGAAATCATAACTATTATAATTTCATCAAATCTTATGTTCCAACTACAAGAAGCTTATTTGAGTCCATATATGGAGTTCCTTAGCTTTCATACCTTGCTTTCCTCAACCATGAAGCCATGGGGCTATTTCATGTGAATATCCTCATGGAGGTATTCATAGAGGAATGCAATCTTAACCCACATCATGAATATGTCATAGTCAAGTTGCATGGCTATAGTTAGCAATATTCTGATAAATTCAAGCATGGTCACTGAAGAGCAAGTCTCATTGCAAGCGATGTCTTCCTTTCGGTGTGCAGCTCATAGCTACGAACCGTGCTTTGAAGGTCTCTACCTTCTCATCAGGTTCCCTCTTTCTCTTGAAGATTCTTTTATACCTTAATGGGTCTTACCCATATAGGTGGATCCTCGAGGGTCCATATACAACACTTGTATATGAAGTCTACTTTAGACTTTATTGCTAGCATCCATCTTTCCATGCTATGATCTTCAGAAACTTCATCACATGAAGTCAGATCATTGTCAGATTCAACTGACACGTGGAATCCATCTTCAAACTTATTTGAAGAGGTATTAGTGTTTCATCTTTAATTGTCCTTTTAGTTTCCAATTTTAGGAGCCTCATTATCTTCTCAAGACTAAATGAGTTCTATTACTTCATTTTCATCTTGATTCTCAAGAGAATCATCCTATAAGAATCATATTCTCAAAGATGAGATCTTTTAAGAATCTAAAGGTCATAAAGCAAGTATCCAATACCATCCGTTATTTTCCTAATGAAGTAGCACTTTCAAGTGTTAAATTCCAGCTTACTTGCTTGGAACCTTATTAAGGATGTATAGTGTAGTCTCTACTACATATATACCTGAAACGAATAGGTAATTATGCTAAAAATCATTATTGATCAAATCATGTCATACATGATCCAATTGTATCTCCCTACAACTCTCTTGAGTTTAGGTTTATTAGGACGAAAGAAATAATATTCATATCTCTGTAAGGTATTCCATGAATTCATCTAATAGGTATTGACTACCTAGATTAGATAAAATTCATTTAATCTTCCTTCAAACTTTGATTCTAAACCAAAATTGTGAAATCTTTGAACATTTCAAAGTTTTCTAAGTGAAGAGAAGAAATCTCATATCACAAATAATCATCAATAGATATCACATATCCATAATGTTTATTCTGATATAGATGATTCACATACATCAATATGCATGAGATCTTGAATACCTTGACATTTTACACCATTCTAAGGAAGGGTGTATTGGACATTTTTCCTTTTGAATACAATATTCACAAGTATGTAAGATTTGAACCTTTAGACAATCTAAAGTTTCATCTCTTATTAGTCTATTGATCACATTAACAGACAAATGTCCAAGGCTTGATGACAGATCATTTTCAAATGATCTTCATCCTCCTATTGATCTTTAATGGTTTAATTTTCAATATTAGAAATGTTAATGAACCATTCATTAATTTTTCTATTTTAGTAGAGTCCTCCAGATGTCATATTACTATCTGAAATATATCCATCATAACTCTTTATTAGAGGTCTATCCCAGAATTCATATTTATTTCCAACATTTAGAAATATACAATGAGTGTAATCTAATGTCTAGGTCATAGAGACATTCTCTAAGACTAAGGGCTCCCACTGAAATTTGAAGTCTATTGATCCAATGAAAATTGTTGCAACAATTGCATCAATTCCAACATGGATGACCATTAAACCTTAAGATCAAATTTTTAATCTTCTAACACATATGCAACCAATTGCAAGTGTCATTAGAAGATTGAGATACAATTATTAGACTTTATCTTATCAAATAAGAAAGTCAATTTCAATGATTGTATGTAGATTATTCTGATGCACTATCGAGTCCTTCTCTAAGGATTCCAGAAAGATTTGATAGTCATACTATCAACACATCAGCTTATTGCAGTATTGGCATTTATCCAACTCTTTGGATTTCATATGGAAATCACAGAAGTACAGTCAACTCTTTGACTTTCATTCTTACATGGGTCAGACCCATGCTTCCACTGTGCTCCCTTCATCTATAAACAACCATTGCTTGAGATAAGGGATCTCTTATGTTAAAGTTAAAAGATTTCAATATAAGAGAATTTCAACATTTATACATGTACTTCATTCAATTCATATAATATGAATATTATGAAGCTTCAAGAATGACCAGAGTATAGACAGTAGAATGATGACACTCATCGTATCTACATCCATCTAAACTCCTAAAACATTGGTTCAGGTAGGTATTCAAACATTTTGAATACATCATCTCTTATAGAGCCACCATGTCATTCATGATTAAATGTCGAGAGCACATATGTATGTCAGAACATCTTCTGAGATTTTATAAGGATTAATTGACAATTGTGATCATCATCGACATGTCACTTCCAAAGTACATTCGATGAGAGATCAGGACTATAGAGACATACAAACCCTAGGGTTGAAGTCCTATTGTCTATTATAATTGTCATTCCTCATTATTATGAGGAAACTTGCACATTGCAACCACATACATTATGTGTTCAACTACAAGTACAATGTCTTGACCGTGGATCCAATCCATGATATTTTTTGGTTATTATTGAGTATATTATTGAGTGAGTTTAATGAAGGATTATCTTAAATAAGAAATTTGCATAAATATATATAAACATTTTACTTTGATTTAGGAATTTTATATCAAAGTTGTCTTGCCTTGTCAACACTGAAAGTTCATTCCCTTGATCACTTTCAATGTAAGAGATATACTTACCATCATATCTCAGCAAGATCTGGGATCTCCTTCCTTATCTTTGTTACATCCCAATAATATGAGAATATGTAACTCAGATAAAAAGAAGCGGGAACACATTCCGCCTTGTAAGTCCAACTTACATTTTCAATTCGGTCTTTAACACCCGCGCCCACCACCCCTACGGTGATGTTGACCCATCGTTAATTGAACCAACCGTCAACAGGAATAAAACTCATTATGCGTAATCCAATATCGCCCTAATAATATGAGGATCCGATATTGGGGTCACTACATGTACGGCATTACACTTTCGAGAAGCAAAGAGCTCGATCCAGATGCGCTTGCATACAGGAGCTGTCACTTCGGACAGGCGTCTCCTATATGCAATCTCTTGCGACGGAAACCCTTCGCCTTGACGGGAGACCATGGATGTCACTTATGTGATCCTCCACCTCATATTCAAATTTTAATTAATTATCATGAATCATATTCATATAATTAATTCTTTCAAGGGAAATACACATCTATTCATAATAGAGTGTTTTAATTGGATATAGTTAGTTCAATCTAATTAAATCAATTATCAATCCAATTCAATCAACAAACTTGATTGGCTTTACTTGAATATATATGGTATTATCTCAAATTACGTACTGATTCGAATTTCAATAATTAGAAAAATACACCTTGATTTCTCCAGCATTATCGAGTCCCTACCAGTTATCATGGCCAGTACCGGCGGGAGTGGGACAAACCGCAATCGGTGCGACCCGCTACCCCAACGCTCCCCGACTAGACACCATATCCACCTCAGGAAAGGATAATGCCAAATAGATCAATGTGTACTTGAGATGATCATCGGTTCTTCAACCGAAATTATACCATATAGTAATAATCAAAACATTTTTTATTATAAGGAAATTTGCTAGACAAATTCCCAATTCTATTCAAGCAAGTTGTTTGTTGATTGTGTTTCCAATCATGATCTAGATCAAATCTAATCAATTTATTGTTTGAGACCAAGTCAATTAAAGAAATAATCATCATTAAATATTTCTCAAATATTTTCCATAATTATTTCATGAAACTAACAATTAATTTCACTAATTGACAATCATATGGTTCTTGATTAGGAATGTAATTTCAGCAGTGACCCCTACTTACTAAAATTAACATATCTCAATCAATTCAAATCCAAATTAGACAAAATCAGTTTTCTAATATTGCTAATTTGATTTATGATAGAACGTAAGTGATATTTCATGCATTTCTAGACGGATCAAAACAGTAATTAACTTATTAATCATGTTAAGATTCGTAGTTCCCGCAACAGTGAATACATGTTCATTAAAACGACCATATCTCGAGCAAACGGAATCCAAATTAAGTAAACTAAGATCCTATGGTTTCCTTATTTAATGGGGAATAATATATAATTATTATTTTTGTATTTAAATAATTTAAACAGGGCCGAAAATAATCACTAAACAGAGATGCGAAAATGAAATGCGATAAAAAATATCGCAAACCCTAACGAACCCCAGTCGTCCTACGTTTATGGATCGTATCCGAAACCTCCGACCTAAGGCTCTGATACCACTTCAAGGATATGGGGAGATCCTTAAACGCATCAAGGAAGCGTGAGCATCTTATCGAATACGACGAGGAACGACTAGTCGGACTAGTTGTTCTAGGCGACGGAAATTAAAATTTTTCATGCGACAAAACCACATGATCCAAGAACACTTCTTGAATCATTTCGTATAAATAAAAAACAAGTAATAAGATTACCTCTTGAAGCATGGTTGCAATCGAGTCTCTAAATGAAGAGACCTCCTATCTCAAGTCTGATCCGATGGAGGAGACGCTTGCGAGCGTGTTGATGAAACACGTGCTTCTCGCAATCCATGTTGATGATCCAATCAGTGAATCTCCTGATCTCAACATACGAGATCTGACGTCTTCTTCACGAACGAGGCGCACTGAAGGAGATGGAGATCCATGAGCAAACGATCAGGCAACATAACGATGACGCTGCAGCGATGAAGAACCTCTCTAGGGCATCCATGGTGGACAGCCACATGAGAGAAGAAGAGTGGGAGTGTCGAGAGAGAAAGAGAGAGAGAGACTTATGTTCTCTGGTGTGTCAAGAAGAGAAAAGGGGTTGCCTCTCCTTTTATAATATTTTGGGATCCATGGATCTCAATTCATGAACAATACAAATCCAATGGCTCACATTGATTTATGTTTCTTTTAATGGCTAAGATTTGTGTTGGTAAAACCAACAACAGTTAATTTAATTTGGATTAAATCTATATTGATAAATCAATATAAATCAATCTCAAATTAAATCAAGCAATCATGGAGATTATTGGAATCAAGATTGCCTCCTTCCATAATATGGGATTTGGTGGCAATCTCATGTAATTTCATGATATCTCTCGAGATTACATTATTCCATGGAAATCTCCAAGATTTACAACAACACTTGTTGTAAATTATTCAACAAAAATAATTCATAATTATTTTGTGAATATTGCAATCTTGCCATTGGAAAATTGTGAATCACATTTACAACCCAAAATAAAATGTGAATTACACTTTCAATTTAATGTTCAATGTGAATCCAATTCACATTAACATTTAATTAACAAATGTAAATTACAAATAGCTCTCTTATATATTATAAATCACATTTATAATATATATGATTAATATGGATAGTGCTATCTACATTATTCAATATCCATGATAATTAAATCACATTTAATCATCTTGGATCTCTATTCTCATGTTCCCAAATAATATGAATTTCATTCGTATTATTTACATCTTTGATAATCAAATCACATTTAATTATTTAAGATAACTCTCTTTATAATATGAATCGAATTCATATTAATCATGATAATTAAATCACATTTAATTATCCATTTTCTCAATGCTCGGATATTTATATCAACAATGAAATTATCCTGAACTCTTTCAAGGATAATACGCTTTCTCTGCAGATACTTGGAGATAAGGATAGAGCGATTGTATTGTTCCACGTATAGTGACTTGGATATTGAGATCACATCTCAAATCCATCTCGGACCCCCCACAGATGCTTGATTAAATCAAGACTGCAAATCTAATCTTCTCATTGCATCTGAATCAAATTCAGATAAATTTCCAACATTTGGACTAAGATCAGATTACTTCTCTACTGAGAGGAGTCACTAAAATCCAGACCCGTTTCATCACTCCCTAGGAATGGAAGCGTCATGGTTATACAACCGTTTATGATCACATCACCCTCAGGTATTACATGTACATCCTGTTTACTGGAAGACCCAGAATAATCCCAAAGTATAAGATCAAATTTACATTGTCTACTTTAGGGATTTGTCATTAAGTTTCTCATCTGACTATTGGGAGTTGGTATCGATCATATACTTTCCAAAAGCATATATCATACACAGTTGTTGATCATATACTTTCCAAAAATATATATCAAACCTACAAATTCAGTCAAACTTCCAAAGCGAGACGACCGTGCACGGAATTTGATTCTTCCCTATATCTCATGAGTGAGCTCATGTCTTCTGATTCAGTAACTGAACCTGTATGATCCCTTTGAGAGATTGTATTACTCATATGCCCTTGTATGCACACCAGCACGTCGGTGTATAGATCTTGATTAAGTCATCAACCTATTGGTCTGCCAAATGTACATACTCAGACATATAGTAACACATCTGTCTCTGGTCAGAGGATGCGTGCCTATATCATGACAGCATACGACATAGGACTTTGGTTATCTCGATCTCGTTAAGTCAGCTCTTTGACCTAACTAATATGACACCTCCAAATCTCTATTCCCATGCAGAGGACCCTGCATCAAGAGGTTTGTCAGATATCAGCTTAAGTGAGAAAGGATTGTCATCTCCTACTCAGGCTGGAGATCATCTCTTAACAATCATTTGACAGTACTTGATGAGTCCTCAATCTAACTCTTTAGATATTCATCCAAACACCAGCCTCTATGATTCAATACTTGAATCAATAGCTGCATGATCATCAAGATGGCCATGGTGCATAACCCTAATTGTACTAAGGGATCTATTATGCAAATTATCTATTCTTCATTTCAGATCAGGGAATGATATTCGCAATAACATTTATTGCATAATGGCTCGTCGTGGGCTCGCATGTCCAATACAGAGCTCTCCAACAGAGAAATCAAGATAATTTTACAGAAGCTTGTGAGGCTAGATAGAAAGAATGGTCCCAACTGTTGGACTCCATCCTTTAGGCATACATGGTCGCCTACAAGTCTGCCTTGGTCATGTCGCCCTATCGTCTTGTATACGGAAAATTATGCCATCTGCCCATCGAACTAATTCACAAATCAGTATGGACAGTCAACATTTGTAATATGGACTCACATAAAGGTGGTCAGAAAAGAAAAGAGACTTGAACAGACTCCTGGAATTCCGAGATTATGTATATGATAACACCTTGATGTACAAGAAGAAGGTTAAACGTTGGTATGACCGACACATCATACAAAAGACCTTCGAGATTGGAGAGAAAGTGTTGTTATTTGATGCGAAGTTGAAGATATTCCCAGGAAAATTAAAGAGTAAATGGATATGACAATTCAGACTGAAAGAAGTGTGTGACAACAGAAGCATTGTAATATCATAGTTGTCATCTGATGCAAAATCGTTCATCGTCAATGTCAGTTACTGAAGCCGTACCTCGAGCATGACACTTTTCTGGTCGTTGTTGACTCAGTCCAAGTGATCATCAATGAGGCATCATCCACAAGTCCAGCAGCATCCAAAGATTCAGATAATGCTTATATAAAACTCTTTCTTTAGTTTTCTTCTTTTCTTCTATTATTTTCTTATGTTTATTATCTTTCTTTTCGTTCTTTGCCATCACCGTTATACTTAGGATATGCTTCATCCTAAGAATAGGGGGATGAGTGAATCTGACTGTCCATTCTTCGATTCCTCACCTGTCTCCTCTCTTATTGATATCTCTATCTATACTTAAGGATAGTTTACCCTAAGTATAAGGAGAGACTGGATAAGTCGTTGATCTGTTCATCTCGCCCTCAACCCTCCCTACATGTAGATACATCATGTTATACTTAGGATTATTTTACCCTATGTATAGGGAGGAGATAGTTGACTTCTCATCATTTGATTCTTTACCATTAGTCATTATAGTATAGGCTCTGTTATACTTAGTTCGAGTTATGTCTTTTGTTTTTCTTAGATCTATGAGGACATAGCTCCAGCTAAGTATATGGGGGTCGTATATACTATGTATATACTTTAGCCAGAACTCGTACTTTCATATTTTCAATAAGTATGGCTAAAATACAATTAATTAAGTGTAAAGATCATACTTGTATAAAATTCATTAAAATTCTTTGTATATACTGATTAACAAATCGGGAATGTTTTGCAAAATGTTGAAAAAATAGTTTGGATAATTACTTGGAAAATCTTTTAAAAACCGTTTGAAAAATATTTTATAAAATGTTTTCAACCTTTTTAGAAATATTTTGATGGTAAAAATTCTTTTCTTTGTGTGAAATAAAATGTTTTGAAAATATATTTGCAAATATTTAGAAAATGATTAAAAAAATAGTTTGAAAGACCTATCTATACTAATTAAAAAATCTTTGTAAAATGATTTTCAAATTTTGTAAACTGTTTGTAAAAATTATTTTTAAATTAGTTTGCAAAATAAAGTTCTCAAAATGTTTGCAGAAATCTTTTCAAATTATTTTGAGAACTATGTACATAACTCAAGCAGATAAAGACCTTTTACAAACCTTACATACACAATCATGTAAATTCCTAAAACCCAACTCTTGTAAATAACAAGACACACTCCCGTGTAAATATTTGTACGTATTTCTTCTTATAAAGTTTTTTATTTTGAAAAATCCCAAAAAAGTTGAAAAATCTTTCCAAAAATTGCATACAAATTTGCAAAACCTTTTTAAAAAATCCATAAAATTTTCAAAATTAGAAAATTGCATCACAAACATATTTTCTGCATTGTACACAACATTTGCATTTTTCAGATTGAAATTGATAATTGACCTAGTCTAAATAAACTCCCATGATGTTGGACCTTAAATCTACTTAATCAGAGGAACTTTATAGGAACTGGAATTGAGATACTTCAGGTCTGCTAGACTTAATTCTTTGAGAGAACGAGACTTGGTTCAGTGTCGTCTTGATGGCCGAAGTAGAATATTTTGGAGCACACGCACGACTATTATTGATAATGACCTAGCTTGCACACCTGCACTTTACACTTTGCTCGCCTCAGTTGAAGTAGTAGAGGGAGAAATTTGCTGACATGAGACACATGTCAATGGAAACATCATAAGTCACATATATGTGGCCATTGTACCCTAACCCAATCCAATGGCGACGAGGTCTAAAGACAAACGTTGCAGGTTGCAATAAAGCTTCAAAAGAGCGATATTCTATTGTCTCAAGAAGAAAAAGTCCTTACGTAAATGTTGTTGTATATAGTATTCATAAAAAATGGAAAAATCAGAAACTCCAAAAAGTGGACATGCATGAATGAAAATAAAATGTCTGCCGGAGTATATATATATTTGTATAGTCAATAAGCAAGCTTTAGCTTCAAAGTTATATGTTTTTGAGCCTGCAGCCGTATGAATTGGCTATACTGGACATGCATCCTAGGATGGGTAGCTACACTGGCTACCGTCTATTATTCTCTCCACCTCCTTTTCTTGAGCTAGTTGTACTTGAACTTAGAAGGGAATACCTCGTTTCTCGAGGAAAAAGTTGTTGGATTGGGGAATTAGGGTCATCATTTTGGAGAAGACTGACTTTTACCGCTTCAACTAAGGAGAGCTACATATCACACACAATGTCCAAGATAGATTCACAGTCATAAGGGTTTGTGTATGAGTTGACTTATTCTGACCAAGCTATTGAGGAGGCTTGAGTAGAGTTTTGTGATTGTCAAAGGTTGTTGTGTTTCAAATATGCTTCTCAATAAAGTTTTGACCGCACCTAAAATCCGAAGGTCCGACTTAAACTCCAAACTTTTATTTTTATGAAGACAGGTTCAAGAATTAAAATAATCCAATTTCTTTCGTTTTCTTCTCTTTATTTCATTTTTTGCACTTATAGGCATAAGTGTTTGCTGGGGATTAGTAAAGGAAAGTATAGGGGGTGATGAATCTTCATTTGATCACCTTTTTCTTTCATTTTTGCCTTTAAAACCCTAGCTAAATGCATGTATATATCATTATTTTGCAATAATTAACATTCATTATTCATTACATAAATATTGTATAAAATACATTATTTAAATACAAAATAAAAGAATAAAGACAATAAAAGAACAGGAAATAAAATTCCAAAGGTATTTTATGACCCTAAACCCTGAGACCTAGGCATCATGATGATCAGGTTGACAAGGAATAAAGTAGGGCGAGATAAGGGTCAAATACACAATAAAAACCCTAATTTTTAAACACCAATCATGTATTTTTGGGACCTATTTTACTTTTTATTATTTATACCTCAAATCAATAACCTTTCTACATGAAAGTTGTATATAAAAATACAAAGAAAAATACAAAATTGATTTCATCTGAAAATAATATACAGTGTTCATTCTACACTCTAAATAAAAAGCCAAAACCCAAACTTCCCAGACCAATATCTTCTCCATAAAATCTCAAAATAAATAAAAATCATTTTAATTATATATAACTTTTAATTACCTATTTAATGAAGGTGGTTCACTTGATTTGGAGTTAAGATGCAAAAGTTAGGTTTTGGATCCCTATTGTACTATATACTTGAATAAAATATTCATTTTATTTATTCTTTATATTTATTATTGTTTTATATTTTTATAATTTTATAAATAATATTCATAGCATATGTACATATTTAGAATAAAATAAAACCATAAAAAACAATAAAAATAAAATAGTATATAAAGATACATAGATGGATATACTGTACTTATACCTATAAAATTAACGCCCATATTTAATTAAGTACACAAGTGATCTCAGAAAAATACAACAAAATTATATTTATGTGTATATTAATAAGTTATAAATTTATAAATTAAGTTTATAAAATTATAAAATATAAAATATAAAATAAAAATAAAAGAGCTACATAAAGGTAAATGACCTATAACTCTACTTGTAAATAATAACTCCTAATAAATTAATTTATAAAAATAAATAAAAATCATAATTAAATACTACAGAAAAAATAAACATTTTCTATTATGTAACCTAAAATTAACAAATTTATTTACTATTTATTCTTTATTTTGCAAGGTATTTTTGCCTTGCATTTTTCTGGTTGGTCCACGTGCACCAATCACAGCTCTTCTTTCATTGACCTCGATCAATTGCCCCTTTGTCATCTTTGATCGTTATCAGAACCTCGAGCAGCCCACTTTCTTGAATTTTCTCAGCCGCTCTAATCACCAAAATTTCTCAAGTCCTTCTTCGATTCTCTTCCCATCACAGTCGTCTTTTCCATGCCATCATTAGATCCCTTTGATCTCCATCGAGCTACAAAACATCCTCCATCAAAGATCACCTGTCACCACTGTATATAACATACACCCTCGCCATTTTTTATTCCTTGATCCCTATTCGATCCCTGTTTTTGCTCTCGTCTTGTATGTGTGTGCCCGGTGACAGAGGAACATCCCCGTGGTGTTGGAGCGCAACAGGAGGAGGAGAGGAGGTCCACGGTGGAGCTCCAACCTGTCATGCTCCCTGATCAACCGTTAGGTGTGAGCTGCATGTTTTTAATTCCTAGGTAGCTTTTCTTATCATCGTTTCAATTATGCATTTAGTTTATTAATTAGATCAGTAGATTATCATAGAATTGAAATGTTCGATCGTCGGAGCTCTCTGCTCCAGTAATGTTCCACTTTGATGTTGCCCTATTCCAACCACCTTGACCACCTCATTACCTTCCCCTCATGCTACTGCATCATTCACCTCATCCAGACCACCCATATCCCTTATGGATTGGTTCGACCATTTCCTTCCACCACCCATCGCCGGAGATGCTCCGCCCCACTTCATTTCACATCCAAATCGTCCAATAAGAGCCTAGTCCTTCTTGCCCATCCATTGTCGTGGTTTCTAACCATTTCCAGGACCGTAAGGGGGCATCTGAGCCCCAGACGTAGTGCAGGAACACCTCCAGGAAGATCAAGGCTCCGGGACTCCTCTAATGGGGCACGGACAATTTTGAGGCCCCGATTCGTTACGGAAGACTTTGGAGCATCTACTGAGCCGCCCAGCTGTGGATTTGAAGTCCAGAGGAGGAAGCTAGAGCCAATCAAGTGAGCCTAGCATGCTCATTCATCCCTGTTCTTTTAGGGGACTTCTTAGTTGTTCGATAAAAGGTCGTCTTCAGATCGTAAAGGCGTCGTCGGATCAGCACGAGCCATGACCGTTGATCTTCGCCAGGAGATCTAATCCTATCTGCTGAAGACAAAGCGTCATCGGCCGTTCAGAAGCTGACACATGGATAAGTGAGTGCCCTCAACTGCTCGATAAGGCACTATTAGGGGTATTTTGCATCTTTTATCCCTCACTTTTGTCTATTTATATTTTGTTCCTAAGTTTTTAAAGTAGTTTAAAACTTTTGATAAAAATTACAAGAACACCCATGTACTTATTTCATATTACTATTGGGTCCGTGACACATCACCTCAGTGTCGTCCCACGTGAGGTGGCAATTTTGCAGAGACACCCTTGTAGATTTTGTAATTTCGGTTTAGCCCTGAAACTTTAAACGTAGTTGTAATATTTAAGGTGATTTGCGTATTAACCCTAGTCTTATGTTTTTAATTGCAAATATGCCCCTACTAGTTCATATATTTTTCTGCTTGTTGTTTATTTATTAAAAAGATCACCCTTGCTCTAAAAATTATGCAAAATAAGGACAATGTACTTAGATGCTTGCTTTTTAAGCCATATTTTTATTTTTACATTTTATTCACATTGCCTATTTATTAAACATCAAATGGAGCCTTTTTGTCCTTGTTTAGCTTTAAAACTACCAACAAATACAAAATCTTTTTGAAAAAATCCAAAAAAGTATATGTTGTTTAGTATAGTATTTTACAACTCCAGACCATAAACCCCTAACAATAGAAAAAGAAAATTACAAAAAAAATTAAAAAGCTCCAGAATCCAATAAAAATATAAAAATTCCTCAAAATCTCCAAAAAAAGTTTGTCTCTGTTGGGTAATCTTATTTATATACTTTATTATATATGAAAATCAGTTTTGAGAATTCTTGACCTTATTTACTATTTTCAAATCCCAAAATAATTCGGCATATTTAATTCCTCCCTGATTTGGGATATTTTTTAATTTAAAAATACCCAAAAAGTAGCAAAAATATCTGAAAATCATAAAAACGGTAGAAAATTTTTTAAACCCAAAATCATTTTTTTTGCAAATTTTGAGGATTTTTATCCATGTTTATAATTATATGCCCCATATTGTATTATGTATTTACATATAGTATTACTATTAATTATTATATGTACCTTATAAATATTTAAAAAACAAAAAATATTGTATATCCATATTATATAATCATGGGCCATATTTATTAATACTATTTGATTTATATATATATTTATTATATTTCTTATGATGTATATAGCTTATATCTTATATACATAATATATATATATGTATATCCCTATATATACATATCTATAAAAACTCTCATTTAAAAAATAATAAAACAAAATACCTTTAAAAAAAAATCAAATAAAAATTTAAAAAATAAAAAACTCACATAAAAAGGCACATTTATGTACATTATTTATTTCAATTTGTAATAATCATTAGGCTATCATTGTTTGCTCTATGTGGTTCGACCTATACATACTTGCATGCTATGCATCTTTGTTGTAGAGTATAATAAATTGTGCTCCACATTTTTGTTATTCATTGATTCATTACATGTTGTGGGTACTTGTTGATTGAATCTAGGATTCGTATTTGGTCACCTCAGCGATAGTGTCTTCGCCTTGTGAAAGGCATTAGACCGATGCAAATTCCCTCGCTAATCATTTATTTCACTCCCTATCTAAGATTAAATTAATGAATGTACTATAAGGTCCCTTAGTGCAATTAGGATTATGTACCATGGCCATCGTAATGACCATACAACTGTTGATTTTATTGTTGAATCATAAAGGATGGTGCGTGCATGAATATCTAAAGAGTTAGATTGAGGACTCATTAAGCACCGTCAAGTGATTATTAAGAGATGATCTCAAATTTGAGAAGGAGATGACAATCCTTCTCGATTGGATGATATCTGACCGAGCACTTGATGTAGGTCCTCTGCATAGGAATATAGATTCAGAGGTATCATATTACTTAGGTCAAAGAGTTGACTTAACGAAATCGAAACAACCAAGTCCTATGTCATATACTGTCACGACATAGGCATGCATCCTCTGATCGTAGACAGATGTATTGCTATATATCTAAGTATGTATATTTGGTAGATCAATAGGTTGATGGCCTAATCAAGGTCTATACACCGACGAGCTGGTGTGCATACAAGGGCAAATGAGTAATACGTTCTCTTAAAGGGATCATACAGGTTCACTTGTGAATCAAAAGTCATGAGGTATTGGGACATATCAAATTCCATGCATGGTCGTCGTATTTTCGAAGCATGATAAGAATTTGTAGGTATGATATATGTTTTTGGAAAGCATATGGTCGATACCATTTCCCAATGATCAAATGAGAAACTTAATGATAAAACCCTGAAGATGACAGTGCAAATTGATCTATATCTTTGGATTTATTCTAGGTCTTCCAGTATGCAGGATATGTAGGTATTAGGAATACCTGAGGGTGATGCGATCATAAATGATTATATAACCATGACACTTCCATTCTGAGGGAGTGATGAAACATGTTTGGATTTTTAGTGACTCCTCTCAGTAGAGAAGTGATCTATTCTTAGTCCAAATGTTGGACCGTGATCTGAATGTGATTCAGATGCAATGAGAAGATTAGATCTGCGACCTTGATTTAATCAATCATTTAGACTTGAGATGTGATCTCAATATCCAAGTCACTATACGTGGAACGTATAATCGTCATGTCCTTATCTCCAAATATCTGCAGAGAAAGTGCATTATTCTTGAAAGAGTTCAAGAATAATTCCATTGATAACTGTGCATCCAAACATTGAGAAATGGATAATTAAATGTGATTTAATTATCATAAATAATGTGAAAAGGTTATTTATATGAATGAGAATGATGATCTAATATAATTAAATGAGGTTTAATTATTATGGATATGAATAATGTGGATATCACTATCCATATTATTAATATTTATTATAAATGTGATTTATAATATATTAGAGAGAGCTATTTATAAATAACATTTACAATTTAAATGGTGATGTGAATTGGATTCACATTGCACATTTAGTTGAAAATGCAATTTACATATTATTTTGGGTTGTGAATGAGATTCACAAATTTCAATGGCAAGATTGATATTTCACAAATTAATTTAGGATTATTTTTGTGAAATAATTTACAACAAATGTTGTTGCAAATTTTAGAGAAAATCATGTAATAATGTAATCTCATGTAATATGAAGAAAGAGTCACCTTCCTTATAGGAGAGGGTGAACGACCACAAGTCCTAGTTGGAATTGGTGGCCATCCATTCCCCTTATGAAAGGAGGCTTGCCTCCTTCCTATTTCTCCAAGGTTGATTGATTTAATTAAAATTAATTTATATTGATTATTTTTAATATATATTTAATTTAATTTAATTAATTGATTGGTGTTGTGCTTTTACAACAAAATCATGTCCATTTAAAGAAACACAAATCAATCTCAACCATTGGATTTGTGTTGTCCATGGATCGAGATCCATGAACTCGCAAAATATTATAAAAGAAGAGGCAACCCTAGCTCTGTATTTTACACATACAATTACGAGTGCTCTCTCTCTATCATTTTCATACACGTGCCCCTTCTATTTTACAAGAATGACCGTCCACCTCTTGCCCTAGAGAGACCACCGTCATCGCCACATCGTTGTGTCGCCACTTCGACCGCTCGTGGATCTCCGTCTCCTTCAGTACGTCTCGTTCGTGAAGAAGATGTCAGATCTCGTGTGACAAGATCATGAGATTCATCGCTTGGATTATCAACTCGGATTGCGAGGAGCACACGTTTCATCAATGTGCTCACAAGCGTCTCCTTCGTCTGATAGGACTTTGAGATATGAGCTCTCTTATTTTAGAGATACGATCGTAACCACGCTTCAAGAGGTAATCCTAAATCTTATTTATGGTTTGGATGAAATGATCCGAGAAGTGTTATTGGATCATGTGGTTTCATCATCTATTTTTTTTAAAATTCCGCTACACCTTGCAACTAGTGCGATTAGTCGCTCTGATCGCATATGATGCGATCTTCACGCTTCTGTGATGCGTTTAATGATCTTTTCATATCCTTCAGGTCGATCATAGGTGATCAACCAAGTTCAAAAGGTTGATTGATCATATTGAAATCAATAACCAAGAATTTATCTATCATGATCATAAATTAATCAATCGGGGGTGATCGATCAGAATGTGAAGATGATCAATCATATTCTCAAAAATAGATCTTACGAAATTGATGATTTTGATTTATTTTTACTTGTTGATCAAGAATATGCAAAATCTATAGTATTATTTTCATAACAAGAAAACTATGTAATCGTTCGATTCGGTAAAAATTGTAGACGTACCCTTAGGTCTTCTTTACTGTTCTTGACATCCAATGTTTTCAAATATTCTTTATAAATGCATATGAGATGGTTTCGAGTCTTGAACTATTTAGCCTTTGCTTCTGAGCCTTGAGCTTTTTAAAGATACATGCTTTAAGCTGTGCCTTTCAGAATTGTGCTTTATGATTTGAATCAGATTCATAGCTTTCTCTACACTTTTCATCATTTCTTCTACTTAAAAAATAATCAAGATACAAAATAAATAAATAATAAACTCATTAGAAAAAATCATAAGTCACTTAGATCCTCTTCGTTTGAGGGATAGAGAGGGGAAATATCCCTCGTTATCCTTCAAAGTTTCTATCCCTTCATATATAGTCAATATCCCTCGTTATCCTTCAAATTTTCTATCCCTTCATATACGGTCAATAATATCCCTCATTGTCCTTCAAATTTTTTATCCCTTCATATACAGTCAATGTTTTGCAGATGGAGCCAACATGAGGGATATGGTTTCCCACGTTATTCCTCCACTATTGACCTACAACAACAACAACAAAGCCTTTTCCCACAATTATGTAGGGTCGGATACATGGATTCTTCGCCTCCATTCAGATCGATCCTCGGTCAATCCCGAGCTTATATCCACAAAACAAAGATCCCTTCGTATGGTCTCATTCCAACACTTCTTGGGCCGTCCCCGCCCTTTCTTAGCCGTCTCAACATCCCAACACTCGCATCTCCTAACTGGTGCATCAGCTGATCTTCTTTGCAAATGACCGAACCATCTTAAGCGGTTTTCTCGCATCTTATCCTCGATCGGAGCAACACCAACTTTCTTTCTGGTTGCATCATTCTGAGACCGATCTTTACATGTGTGTCCACACATCCACCTTAGCATTTTCATTTCTACTACGACCATTCTCTGCACATGTCTATGGTTCACAGGCCAACATTCAGATCCATAAAGCATAGCAGGTCTTACGGCTGCTTTATAAAACTTTCCTTTAGATTTTAAAGTAATTTTCTTATCACGGAGAACATCAGAGGCTCCTCTCCACTTTAGCAACCAGCATTTATTCTATTAGTAACATCTCCATCAATTTCTCCATCATGTTGCAAAATAGATCCCAGATATCTAAAAGAATCTCTCTTCTGAATGTTATCATTACCAATCTTCACATCAATTCCTTCAACATTGCTTCCATCAAAGGTGCACTGCATATATTCTGTGTTAGCCCTACTTATACGAAATCCTTTACTCTCCAACTCCTGTCCCCAGATCTCAAGCTTCTCATTTACTCCATCTCTAGTCTCGTCAATCAACATAATATCATCAGCAAATAACATACACCAAGGTAAGTCATCCTGAATATGACTTGTCAACTCGTCCATAATCAAAGTAAAAAGAAATGGACTCAAAGCTGAACCTTGATGTAAACCAATATTGATGTCAAAATAGCCAGTCTTCCAGACGGGGTCCTTACACAAGATAAAGCCCTATCATACATGTCCTTTATGAGGTTAATGTATAGGACATGCACTTGTCTCTTCTCCAAAACTCTCCACAATATCTCTTGTGGGACATAATCGTAAGCCTTCTCCAAATCAATAAAGATCATATGGAGGTTCTTCCTTTTAGATCTATAAATCTCCATTGTTCTCCTCAGCAAATGGATGGCTTTAATAGTTGAGCGACCTGGCATGAATCCGAATTGGTTTTCTTTTTGGAAACTTGCCTCAACATTCTCTCGATCACACGCTCCCAAATTTTCATAGTGTGACTCATCAGCTTGATACCTCTGTAATTTGAACAATTTTGAATGTCTCCTTTATTCTTATAAAGAGGCACCACGATACTCTTCCTCCAATTTTTAGGCATTTTCTTGCTTCGCCAAATAACATTGAATAGATTCGTAAGCCAAGCCAAACCGCGCTCACCTAAAACTTTCCATACTTCTACAGGGATGTCATCCGGTCCTATACCTTTCTTAGGTCTCATAACCTTCAAAGCCTCCTCTACTTCCTTTCTTTGTATCAGTCTATAGCTTGCACGATTCAAGTAACTTTCACTACTAGCTAGATCACCCAAAGTGATCTCTCTATTTCCTTCTCCAATGAAAAGTTTATGGAAGTACTGCTCCCATCTAGTCTTTATATCCTTCTGAGTAACAAGCACGTGACCTTCCTCGTCCTTAATGCACCTCACTTGAGAAAGGTCTTTGGTCTTTCTTTCTCTTGCTTTGGCCAACCTGAATATATCCTTCTGGCGCTCCTTAGAGTCAAGATTTTTATACGAAACTTCAGAAGCTTTCGACTTAGCCTCGCTTATAGCCTTCTTTGCTTCCTTCTTTGCTATTTTGTAGTTTGTGACAGTTTCCTCCGTTCTATCCTTAGACATAGCTTTAAAGCATGCTCTTTTAATTTTTAGCTTCTCTTGCACCCCTTCACTCCACCATCAAGCATCCTTTTGACCTGGGGCTCCTCCCTTTGACTCGCCTAGCATCTCTTTGGCTACCTTTCGGATACAAGATGCTACTGCCTCCCACATCTCGTTTGCACTTCCACTACAATCCCAAGATAAATCTTCTAAAACCTTCTTTCTGAAGCTCGATTGCTTCAGTGGAAGATTCCACCATCTAGTTTTAGTGATCTTAGGAACCCTCCTTTTCTTTACCAGCCCTTTTATTTGTACATCCAAGACTAACAAGCGATGTTTGGTTGTCAAACTCTCTTCTGGGATTACTTTGCAGTCTTTACAACACAACCGATCTCTTCTCCTCAACGTAAAGTAATCTATCTGTGTTCTCGTTGGACCACTCTTATAAGTAACTAAATGCTCCTCCCTCTTCTTGAAGAGAGTGTTTGCTATGAAAAGATCATATGTCACTACAAAATCCAGGATGACTTTTCCCTCTTCATTTCTATCCCCAAAATCGTGTCCTCCATGAACACTAGCATATCCTGAAGCATCTTTTCCCACATGTCCATTAAGATCTCCACCTATACAAATCATCTCTCTTTGTGGGATTCCTTGTAAAATCTTATCTAGATCCTCCCAAAAAGCTTGTTTAGTCCTTTCATCTAAACCAATTTGCGGTGCATAAACTGAGATTATATTCAGAATTTCTTCTTCAAGCACCAATTTTAGCAAAATAATCCGTTCCCCGAATCTTTGCACCTCAACCACACAATCCTTCAAATCCTTATGAACAACCACTCCAACACTGTTTCTACCCTTATCTTTACCTGAATACCAAAGTTTAAAGTATGTCTTCTCGATCTCCCTTGCTTTCTCTCCAACCCATTTAGTCTCTTGAAGACAGTATATGAATCTTCCTTCTTTCCACCGTATCCACTATCTCCATCGATTTTCCAGTCAAAGTACCAATATTCCAACTACCAATCCGCAACTTCCGTTGCAATCTCTTTTGGACTAACTTCTTTACTCGCATGCGTCCATTATGCGAGAACCCTTGTAAATTTTGGACTGCATCCGGGCGGTGATGCAACAGAACTAGCTTAATTACCCGCATGCGTTCCTCATGCGAGAACCCTTGCAAATTTTGAACTACATCCAGGCTGCGACGTAGCGGCCCTTGCTAATTTTTCATTGCATACGGGCGATGCAACGCGTCGCAAGTAGGGAACACCCCAACGAAATCTATATGTTTGCTTAAATCCATGTTGAAAAGATCCGACCGTCATGAGGCACCGTCATAAATAATATTTTTTTTAAAATGTTTTACGCTGGCTGTCGGCTACCTAACGCAACCCTCCTCATTTACCCGGGCTTGGACCCACTATTGACCTATCCCACAAAATACAATTAACTATCACTTATCCTTCATTATCCCTTTAATATAATCAACTTATATCCCTTATCTATTCTTTTTCAACTGAACGGAGAATAGCAAATATTACTCAGTATTCTTCTTTATTCCTCCGCTTCTTATCCATCCAAAAGAACATGTGGCTCCTTATCCTTCATGCCTTCTTAGTTCTCAACCGAATGGGCCCTAACGGAAAACATGTCTTTTGGAGGTGAATAGGCATTGAAATCCTTCGTTGAGATGAATGTTGGGTTGCATGTATAATATAATATTTCTTAACCCCAACTTAATTTAAGCAAACAGTCAACTAACGGATTGATGCAACTGCTAAGAGTGCAAGAATATAGAGATGCAAGGGTTATTGCTAACAATGTAGGAAGATAAGTATAACGGCTCAAACTGACAAGATCGTGAGCATAAAATGGAAAAAAAATCATGCGAAGAAAAACGCTCTTAGGATAGATACATAAAATAAGCAAGCTCTGTTATGCCGGTCGCTTAACGCCGTTTCCGGTTAACGGACGCGAGCCTTTCATACACACGCACGCGCAGACGCAAGAAACCCCGAATTCTTTATTATCGGCGAGTTGCGGTCGCTGGCTTCCTTCTCTTTGCAAAACAGAAAGCAAAACAACGAACGGAGAGAGAGAGAGAGTAAAGGTGAGGAAAAGGGTGAGCAGGTGGCAAATCCTTCCTTGTGGTCAAAAAGAGGGGGGAGAGAAGGAAACGCCTCCCATCTCTTCCTCTCTGTTCGATCGGACGGAGCTGTGTTATTGATGGAGTGGACGGAATCGGGACGGACGGCGGCAGGGGTCGCCTTCGAGTTGACGGCCGGTGATACGGGTAGCCCTTCGGGGTCTCCAAGAGTCCCTAGGAGGATCCGACGGAGGCTCTCGGAGAGCAGGGGTGGACCGTCTTCGGTGGAGGAGATCGGCGCCAGGCTTAGGGACGCCGATCTCCGCAGACAGGTATTCCTTTTCTTCCCTTGAAGTTTCGTTATCATTTCTGCAACCGTATGCATTTGGGAAATAACTGAGCAAAAGCTAATATCGAAAAAATTTATATTCTATTACCTTTCTGTTTCTTTATTGCTATTGTCTTGACCATGTGGCCTCTTTTGGACTTGTGAATATCATGTTTATTTTTGATATATAGTTTCTACTGGGCTCTAGTCGTTATTGGGTATAATATGATGCTAAGAATTTAGTCTTTATAATATAATCCCTTCATCTTTTTTATGCCTTTTGTTTTTGAGGTTAATAAAAATTGAACAGTGGTCCTTTTTTATCCGTTTTCTGATCTCCTAATTGATTTTTCTTCTCTTTAATATCTTTAGGGTGCGTTTGGTTCGTGGGTTATCCAGGGATGGATAACCCGATTTTGTGTTTGTGTGTTTGGTTCGTGGGTTAAGGGTTGTGAGGGTTTGTGTGATGTGATTGTATTGGAATTTGAAAAAGTTGGTAGTTATTATGATATGATTGTATTGAAATTTGAAAAAGTGAGTGATTGTTGTGATGTGATTGTATTGAAGTTTGGAATAGTGAGTAGAAGTTGAGTATTTTATGATTTTTAGATGATATGATGGTATAATATATAAATTTTTTGATGGGGAAGGAAGTGTGCCCCACTAGTGGTTAAAAGTGGGGGTTTTGGGGGGTTACCCCCCACTTTACCCAAAGTGGGGGGTAACCCTCCAACCAAACGCACCCTTAATATCAAAAAAATGTAACTTCAGTCTCAAGTCTTTATTAGCACGCACTCTCGACTTTTCATGCATTTAGTTTCCGCCTGGCCCTCCTTTAATTACTGTCTTCATTGCTCCTTTTTCGTTATTGTCAAATTGTACCCGGTTTTAGTTCATCATTTTGTTCTCTATGTTTTTAGGTGGATAATACATTCCAATTATTATTTCTAATATTTCTTCTTTGTATGAGTTAGCAATTCCATGCATGGTTGTCAAGCAAGGCTCGCTCAAAACCAAGAAGTCCATCGTGGTTCTCACAGAATGAAGACCCTGGGCAGAGGCTTGAAGCAAAACTTCATGCTGCTGAGCAAAAAAGGTAAACATCCACGGTTGGAGGTGTTCCTTATGTTTTTATCTTATTACTTGTCTTTTGGAGTTTTAGTGAAAAAGCAGCCTCTTTATTTTGGATGCAAAAGCACGTCTTAAGTATGTTGGAAGGAAAACATGCTCTTCCAGTATATCTCTGACGGCTCATCTTGCTTTTTTTTAACTTGCCACTCTTCATGCAAACCCTAAGAACAGATAAACACAATATTTGCATTGCATCTTGTTTAATGGTTTACTAATGTTACCAAGTAACCTCTTGAAAAGACACATTATTGGTGATAATGTTTCCCAGATCATGGCTGACTTGCTGCCATCACTGACTATAACTTCTTTAAAATCATCAGAGAAAGCTGAAGTGTGGTGTTATTTGTAGTCAGATATGTTAGCAAATAGAATTTTTCTTCATTTGATGTTAAGAGCCTAGACTATTGAATTTAACAAATGTTTTTGTTTGACAATGTATTAGTGGTTCTTAGAATAATTGTCTTGTTACACTTGCACATGTGTGTATGTATACATGTTTTTAGGCTGGGCATTCTTTCGAAGGCTCAAATGAGGTTGGCTCGGATGGATGAACTAAGACAAGCTGCTAGGACCACTGTGGAGTCACGTCTTGAGAAAGAACGTGAAAAGCTTGGGACAAGAGTTGAGTATCGTGTGCAGCAGGCTGAGAAAAATCGTTTGCACCTTTTGAAAGCTACTGCACAGCGAAGAGTTGCAGCACATGAAAGGACAGCCCGGCTATTGTTGCAAAGAATCAATAGGGAAGCTAAATATAAAGAGCGTGTAAGGATGAGTATTAGCCAGAAGCGGGCTTCTGCAGAAAAGAAGCGTTTAGGGATGCTGGAAGCAGAGAAGACAAAGGCTCGTACTCGATTTATGCAAGCATGTAGAATAGCAAAACTTGTAAGTCATCAAAGAGAATCTGAACGCCGGAAAATGAAAGAACAATTAGACAACCGTCTTCAAAAGGTGGGTTACGGATGTTTTTATGCAAAAATAATACAAATTGTTACGCATTTGATATACACATTTTTGTTTTCAGCTGTCTTCCCTGCCTTCTTTTACATATTATAATTTTTTTGAATAGGCAAGGTGGCAAAGGGCGGAGTATTTGAGACAGAGAGGAGGCTTGCATAGTTCAAGTAGAATAAATCATAAAAAGATGCATAAGGAGGGGGATATTTTATGTAGAAAATTGGCAAGGTGAGAATTTAGATAATGGTGTCAATTTTATATTTAATCAATCTTTATACTATAGTGATGGTTTTTACATGTCAGATGTTGGAGGAAATTTGTAAGTTCAAAACGTACTACATTAGCTTTGGTTATGGAATATGAAGCTTTGGGTATCAATGAGAAATCTTTCCATTCTATGCCATTTGAGCAGCTTGCTGGTCAAATTCAGTCTTCCAGAACTCTTTACATTGTCAAATCCTTGCTTGATAGACTGGAGTGTCGCCTTGTACTCTCCCAGCTAGTTGGCATGTTGCAGTCTGAAAATATAGATCATCTTCTTAAACATGTAATCTCTCCAATTAAAAGAGGATCATCTGTTAAACTATCCCAGGCTAGAGGTCAGATGAGGAGGGATGAAAAAGAAATAAAATGTTCCGAGCTTCAGAAACTACCAAGATATCCAGTACGAGTTGTCCTATGTGCTTATATGATCTTGGGTCAACCTGATGCAGTTTTCAGTGGTCGAGGAAATTGTGAAATTGAACTCACAGAATCAGCTATTAATTTTATTCATGAGTTTGAATGGTTGATCAAGATTGTATTAGATGGGCCCCGAGAAATCATGCGAAATGAACAGGAGCAATCAAACATCTCACCAAGTAAACGCACATTCAGATCCCAACTGGCAGCCTTCGATGTAGCATGGCACTCTTATCTTTACCGTTTTGTTGTATGGAAGGTAAAAGATGCTAAGCTGTTAGAGAAAGATCTTGTAAGGGCTGCATGCCAACTTGAGTTATCTATGATGCAAAAATGTAAGCTCACTTCTTCTTGTGGACAAATTCCTGACCTTACCCATGATATGATGGCCATTCAGAAGCAGGTACTGCCACACCACCCAATCTGTTAATCAAATTGTCAAAATATTTAAATCAGCATGGTATTGATGTTTAAACGTGGGTTGTTATTTTTCCCCAGGTTATTGAAGATCAGCATCTTCTGCGAGAAAAGGTCAAACACCTTAGTGGTGATGCTGGAATTGAGCGCATGGACTCTGCTTTATCTGACACGCGGTCTAAGTTCTTTGAAGCTAAGGAAAGTGGAAATTCCTTGCTATCTCCCGTTGCTCATATTTCTTCTCCACTGCTGCCGACTTCATCATTGAATCCATCAAATTCTCCTGAAAGATCTAATTCCATTGTACGGTCTCTTTTTGCTGACCTCAATGAAGATCAAGCTATCTCGAAAGAAAATGTTCAAGGGTCTCAATCAATTGGGTTGTTATCTTTGGAAAATGAGGTTCTTGTAAATGAGATTCTTCATGATCCTCATGGCTCATTTACGGAGAGTTCGAGCACTGATGATGACAATAAAAATAGCATAAAGGTTGCCATGATTTTTTAATGAAAATTCCATTAACATAGTTTAAATGGTCATAGTTTGTATTTCAATGTGGAGTTTTGCGTTGATCATTTTTGACAAGCATATACGCTGCAGGCTAAAGTTAAAAGAACAATGGAAAAGGCATTCTGGGATGGGATTATTGAGTCACTAACAAAAGAAAATCCTGACTATGGAAGAGTTATTGGGCTTGTGAAGGAAGTTCGTGATGAGTTGCATGAAATGGCTCCTTCAGTTCTGAAGCAGGAGATAGATGAGAGCATTGGTATTGACAATCTCACTCAGGTAATATATTTTTGTATATATCTGTAATCATTAATGTTATATTGGCTGCTATTCGATGCAATTTCAACTACATGCAATTAGTAACATCCTTACTGTAAACACCACTCATCGTATAGTTTATTGATATTCATTTTCCTTTAAAAGTTACTGGAGTCGGGGTCGGTTGACATGGATTATCTTGGAAAAATCTTGGAATATTCATTGGCCACACTACTGAAATTGTCGGCACCTGCAAAAGAAGCTGAGATGAAAAAGGCCCACCAGAATTTGTTGCAGGAATTAGTAGAAGTTGCTAAATGCAATGGGAAATGTGGTTCTTTTGTAGCAGCATTGGTCAAGGGCCTTCGCTATGTTTTGGAGGAGATCAAGGTTTGTGCTTAGGTGTGGGGCTCTTTATGCAAAAACAGTCGTGACCATGCTGACTAATCTTGTTCTACCCTGTTAAATAGGTACTTCAAAAAGAAATAAGCAAGGCACGAATCCTTCTGATGGTGCCCATTGTCACAGGTCCTGCTGGTGTTGAGTACTTAAGAAGGGCATTTGGGGATCGCTTTGGTCCTTCATGTTATGCTGTAAGCAAGTTACCACTGACCAAGCAGTGGCTATCATCTCTTCGCTGCAGTATTATTGAGTGGAGGGATCACATCGAGCTTATGTCAACTTTGGTTAGTAACCTAGTAAGCGTTGTACTTTTCTTATGTTATGTGTGGTGTTTTTATGTTTGAGTTAGACTGTTGGGCAATTTTATGACTGCCATTTGATACTTGCAGAATATGCCGATGGCTATAGCCCTTCGGAGTGGTGGGAGCACCCTTCCAAACCCACCCTCATCATCACAGGCATCTTTTTCTTCCTACACAGGTCTTTTATGATCATGATGCTGGTCCAGGAGTATACAACTATTCTATAAGCTTTCTCTATCTCGATTTCTGACGTAATTCTTAAGTTTTTTTTAGGTGTAGATGAATGCAAGGGTGAGCAACTTGATGTCATCCTGAGAATCGGAGTGCTAAAGCTGGTGCATAGTGTGGAGGGTTTGAACGAGGAAACCCTGCCTGAAACATTGAAGTTCAACTTCTCAAGGCTGAGAAATATCCAGGGAAATCTGCAGAAGATCATAGTCATTTCTACAAGGTAGGGTTGTCTTTATTTTTAAATAAAGATATTCCTCATTGCACTTGGTTAAAATAATACACTGGTGTGTGCTAAGCGTTGGATTATCTGTGCATGTCTTATACTTCAAAAGGTTAATATAATTTGAAAATGTACGGTTTTGGTGTGCACTTCTTTGAGTGACAATTGTAAGTTGTTTGTAATATGCAGCATGTTGGTTCTCCGCCAGTTCCTAATCAGTGAGAAAATAGCTACAAAGACTGCAGATATAGAGTGCAAAGTTTCAGGTTGTGTCAGGAGCTTGTCTGGGCTCCTTGAGCACGTTCCAGATGTGGGTATTATGGGGATAATTGACACCATCATCAGCTCATGCGAGGAGAAAATACTTGTAGAAAAGAAAGAGTTAATTGCCAGGGTTTTAGTTAAGAGTCTTCAAGCTGGAAATGATGTTTTTAAAAAGGTATCAAAATCATTATACATGGCAATTCGATCAGTTGTGCTTGGTGGAACTGGCATACGAGGGAGAGAACTGGCAGACATTGAACTCCGACGCTGCGGGGCATCCTTGCTTTTGGAACAAGTGGCGGATGCTGGGAAGAAGTTGGCTCTGGTGGCTAAAATCTCTTGTCAAGTCCACAGGTTATGGTATGAATCTTTACTACAAAACTGGTAAGGAGGCTCGAGGAGGATTCTTGTGCATACTAGGATTGTGCATACAGACGTCTGTGGACACGTTAGTCAAGTCTGTAATGCCAAATAATCACAATAGTTATATTAGTGTTAGTTGTAGTCAAAACTTATGCATGATTGTGATACCTGAAGTTGTACCGAAGTTAACATTGTCATGTCAGTACTTGGGTGATCATAGAAATATAAACATTGTAGGCCGTAGCACATTGGTATCTGGGTGAAGTTTGGTGGAGCCATTTTGGTTTGTATGGTGGTATACAATCATTTTGCTTCTAGAAAATGTTAATATTGTGTGTTACTAAAAAATTGTGTATATAGCGTCTTTTCCAATGAACCCTAAACCCATTAGCATTGTAATTAACATGTAAGTTTTACGAATATTTTCTATCATTTTGAGTATTATACTTATTGATTTACAAATAGAATTGATTTTCTTGTATTACAAATAGAATTGATATACAAATATACCTTCTTTAAATACAAGAATGGCCACTATAAGGAGAGTCCTCTCCATGTGGATGGCCATGATGGGAGCCTTCAACTTTTATCTGGACTGGCTATGAGAGAGTTCTCTCTCAAGTAACTGGCCAACCGATTAACCAAAATAAAAACAAATAAACGAGCCCTAAAGCATTTTGGATAGTCTAACCAAGTAGGCTCCAATAATATGGTAGACATTCATGATGGACCCACTATGTTGGCTCCTTTATTTTAATTCATTTAAGAACTTGATATTTATTTTACTTATCTCTTGATTAATCTCATATGAAATCAAATTAAAAATGTCAATATCAAGATATTTATGAAAACATCATTCCAACAAATGAATCGAATTGATGAACAAAATAAAATGTAAATCCAATTTATATTTATTTAAATTATGTGAATCACATTCACATGTCTTTAATATATATGAATCATATTTCTGTAAATATCAGCTATTTTGAATATATATTCGTATTAATTGCCAATAATGTGAATTATATTTATATATTCTCATTTTAATTTTATCTAAGATAACTACTTGTTATCTTGATATTTGATATCTCAATGTACGACTCCTAATCCCATTAGGAATCGTAAGCAATATTCGTGGATATTTGGAGATAATGTTAGGGAGATTATATAATCCATGAACAATGACTTGAAAATTGGATATACATCTAATTTCAAGGTTTAAATCACGTCGGGCAATTCTAGTCGGATATTTTTTGAACCATTTGTCGGTTTGACATCGAATCATTTTAGATCAACTTCTAACTCTTTGGATCTAGAAATGAGTTTTATAAATTGACATTTAATCCAATTAATTCTCACTCATAAAGTCACAAATCAGAATCACTAAAATTCACTTGATTTCATCATTCGCTTGGAATGGAAGTGTCATGGTATACTATAATCACATCAACCTAGAGTATTTCCAATACTCAGACATCCTATAGTAGAACACTTTGATTAAACTCGAGGTTCAAACCTTTGTTTGATTGTCTTCTTTCAGGATTAATAGATTCTTACTTGATCATTAGGTGATAATATTAATCATTTGCTTTCGAAAAGGATATATTGACATTCTCGAATTCTTTTCTTGTTTCATAAATAAGACAATCATGCTTGGAATTCATTGTGACCCCAGTATCTCATGAGTGACATGTTAGACTTGTAAGCAATTCGCGATCCATTAATGCAATAGAAGTTATTATTTATCATATCCATCTGAAATGAATGATTATGAATGCACTTAATATTAAGGTCACTTTATACATTAGGGTTATGCACAGAGGCCACATTGAATACCATGCAGTTGGGAGGACACAACTGACATTAACATGTAATATTCAACAAAGATTTATAGTCTGAGAAAGAGATAGCAATCTTTCTCTAAAGACTAATTTCCGACGGACTTCTTAATTCAGGTCCCCTGCATATGAATAGAGATTCTGAAATGTTGAAATACTCAAGTCAAAGAGTTGACTTGATGAGGTTGAGATAAACTAAGACATGAGTCGCAACTACCACGGTCAAGCATGCACCCTTTGACTAGAGACATATATACATCTATATGCATGAGTGTGCACATTTGACAGACCGATAGGTTGGGGACCTAACTAAGGTCCATATACTGGTGAGTTCGTGTGCATGTGAAGATATACGAAAGGTATGATCTCTCAAAGGAATCCTACAAGTTCATAATTGATAAACCAGGAGACACATCTCACTCATGAGATAATTTCGTGTCATAATGAATTCCATGAATGGTCGTCTTATTTGTGAAATATGACACGAATTCAAGATATTAATATATGCTTTTGGAAAGTACATGATTAATATTGTTGCCCAAATTATTGAATGAGAAATCTATTTATATGTTCCAAAGAAGACAACCAAACTAGGATTTGAACTTCGGATATATCAAAGACTTCCACTACGAAGGATGACTGAGTATTGGTAATACTCAGGTTAAATCTATCATAATAGATCATCTACCATGACACTTCCATTATGAGGGAATGATGAAACCAGATGGATTTTACTGGCTCCATTTATTAGCTTAATGATTTGAGAATTAATTGGATTAAGTGTCACTTCTTTTGAATCCAATTCCTATTCTAATTCCAATTCCAATTTGTCTAAATATAAATGGTGATGGAAATTAAAATAATTAAACTCCTTGAGCTCATTTCTAAATTCTAAATGGTTTGGAATTTGATTAGAAATGGTCAAGGAAGCTGAGTTCAGCTCACCGATTCTTTCTCTAGCTCACATAGAGTGTGATGCATTTCGTTGAGCTCACTCAGAGTGTTAATTGTTCAGCTCGAGCTTAAATGATTGGAGTCCATCATTTTTTGGCTAGAACGGTATAAACTGTGAAGTTGGATAGATATCCAAATTTCAAGTCACTATATGTCGATAGTATGATCTCCCCGACATTATCACCCAGTACATACATTTGTATGTCATGAGTCCTAATTGGATTAGGACTCATACTTTTGGATGTCTATATTGAGATGCTAATTATTATTATCATTATTCTTAAGGGTATTTTTGTGAATATGATTCACAAACATAATTCATTAATTAATATGAATAATGATTCATAAAAACTAATGTTCATATTTAAGTGAATATGATTCACATAATTATTTCAAGGTGCATGTATGAATATGATTCACATAAAATAAATCTAAATTAGAATTACATTTATATTTTAGATTAATGAATATGATTCATAAGCTATTGTTGAGCGGGTTTTTGCCTAAGTCTTGTCAATCCACAAGGTGGATCAATAATCGTCAAAGCGACCTCAGACGAAAACCCGATTCAAACAACAATTAACCCACAAATGAATCAATTAATAAAATATGTGGAGTTAAAATTTATTATAACTCTACAACAAAGATGTGTATAGGTGCAAGTATGTGTAGAGGTCGAACTCAGGGACCAGAATGGATAGATTAGGCAGATAAGTGTAAAAATGATTGTGTGCATTCTTCTTGTCTATTTTTTATTGTTTTGTGGGTTTTTAATTATATATATATTATAAATTTTATATATTTTAATTTCTACTTTTTATTTTCTTTTTATATTTTCTAATTTTCTATTGCCTTTTCTTTTAAATATATAACATAGGAGTATATAAGGCTATATATACCATATAGGCTAACGTAGTTATAAATACAACTAAAATTACTCAAAATACATGAAATAAAATCTTTCGGGTTTTAATTTTTTTTACTATTTTCTAGTATGTTTTAGTCAATTTTGCTAATTTCTATGTATTTTAAAAGTAAAAAATAACCTAAATCAGGGATTAATTAAATAGGCTGAAATTAAAATGAAGATTAAAAATAACAAAATAAGTTCAAAATTCTTCAAATCAATTTTAATATATTGATAATAATATAAAATTCAGAGATAGAAAAATATATTTTTGAATTGAAAATTTATAGATTTTTATAAAAGATTTTAGGGATTTTTAATTTTTAAGAGTTTTCTTTTTCTATTTTTAGGATTTTTTGTTTTTAGAGTTAGAAAATAAATAAATAAAAAGTAAATATTTTTTTTGGAATTTTCAAAAGTTTTTTATATTTTTTGGTATTAAATACGACAAACATGGAATATTTGTGATTTATTTGATTTTTATAAAATATATAATTTTCCAAAAAGCAAAAAATGAAAATATTGCATGATTCTACATGCTAACAGGAAACCTATTTTTGCGTGAATTTAGGAGCATAATTGCTAATATAAAAATTATAAAACATGCACAAAAATTATGGAATTGGTATGGATGTAATTGCAATTAAAAATAAACTTGAGGGCTATGGAACAAATACACCAAAACTATACAGCTGCAGTTCAATTTCCAAGTATTGAAAATAAATAACCAAAGACACGAGGACCTTCCTACAAAATGCACGCCTCGCATGGATGGCCACATGAGATGCGCTGGCAAAGGACCATATAACAATCACATCAAAGTACGGGATGCCTTGTGCAAATGTACCAAAAAGTTATATACTGATTATAATATTTGCAGAACTAAATATAAAATGACAAAAGTGAGGGGCATGGTGAAGTTTACCCCCAAATAGGCGTGAGCGGACGGTGGCAATTAGGCCACTAATCTACGCGTCGGTGCATCGTCGACCGATACCTCTTCGTTGTCCAATGGCTTAGATTAGATCCAAGCGTGGATCTGACGATTCTAGCGAAGCGAGATCGGACGACACCTAAAGATCTAGGACTCGTCTCTTGATCAAACGACAAAGGAGACCCCTGGAAGAACAGGGAAGAACTGGAGCCTGTGCATCCTTCAATCGCTCGAATCTCATCCCACCGACATCCCGTTGTCCATTCGTGGGGCTGATCCACAATAGAAGGAGCTCCCAAATGGGTCCAGGGCTCATTGGTGGAGCCCTGGAGCTTCAAGGTACCTGGAGCTGAACGTGGACCTCTAGCAGTTCTTAGATGCACTCTTCAGGATCTGCGAAGCCGCACAACAACATGACAAGAAGATGGCCAAAAGTCATGGCTTTTATTGGGTGGTTGGTTGAGTTGGAATAGGAGAAGGCAACGAACTCCAGTGTAGGGAGGGGAAAGAACCTCGAAGTCCAGATCCAAGGAGGAGCTGGGTGGTCTGATGGGTCGAAGAGATGAAGAAGCATTGGGGTAAGGTGATGGAGAGGTCGTGGAAGTCGGAATGGGGAAGCATGATGAGCCACAGGTGGCCGGAGCTCTAGAGCTCCGGCAAAGTTTTAGATCCTAAATATATGCTAACAGTGCAAAAATGACTAATTAAAAAGCATTAAAATAATCCTAACTACTACGAGCAGGGAAAAACGTACTCGAATGGCCAAAAGCCATGAGCTGGGTTCATTCTGATGGGCCAAAATCCCACTAATCCGGATCAGGTAAAAATATCACTCAGGTCGTTGCGACCCGGATCGGTAAAAATCTTGGCTCAATCAAGAAAATGAAGATCAGACCACCAAAATCAGAGAAAAATCAAATAAAAACGATAGCGGTCCTGGCTATTGGATTAGCCTGGTATAGCGACCAGGGTCGGACTTAGGGAGCACGTGATGGCCTTGCAGCCTACGAAGTAGTCAACAAGAGAATAAAAATAAAAAGAAATGTATTTTTGGTGGATTTTTAATTTTTACAATTTTTTTTGGATTTTTAATTAATTAAGAAAACAAGAAAACAAAGGAAACAATCAACTTCAAGCAATTATTTAATACATCAAAAATCAATCAAAAATTCAAATAATACTTTTTATGATTTTTACTGTTTTTAGTGAATTTTTGGTATTTTTCTGATTTTTATTTAATTTTCTAAAAATAAAACAATGCAAGAAAATGAAGGTACTGTCCAACCGAGCTTGAGGGACTTAGATAAAATATCTAAAAGCCCTTAAAAAGCTTGGAGGTAATTTTCCTGTATAGAGAAAGAAACAAGGAAAATTTAGGCACAGAAATTATTATTTTTGGATTTTTAGATTATTTATTAGAATTTTTATGAGGTTTTTAGTGTTTTGTAATTTTTATGAGTTTTATATAATGAAAAATGACCAAAATTGGTCAGAAAATCAAACAAGATAAATTAAACAGTAGCTAATTGTTTTGTAATTTTTAAGTGAGTTTTAATATTTTTTGTGAATTTTTAAGTCAAACAATATCGAAAAAGGTTGTTTTTGAATTTTTAAAAATACCAAATAAAAGCAAAAATGTCCCCAAAAATTCTAGAAAATTTTACAACATGATAGGAGCCATGTTTCCAATTTTCATTGAATTCGGAGTAAGTTTGATATTTTATTCAAAATTAAAACTTAGGTATAGTGCACAGGGACCTGTACGTAATTAGCCAAAGTTCCAGGGAGTCCGATGCAAAATTACCAAGAAATCACGCGCGCGGCGCGTTTCTGGGGCACTCAGGGACCTAATTGCAATAAAAACAAGGTCCCTGGACTAAATAATAACATGTATTAAAAGTCCAGGGGGCTTGTTTTAAAATACCCAAAAATAAAACGCACATGCGCCAATTCCACACTCACAGGGGTAGAAATGCAATTATCCAAAAAATATTCATTCATTCATTAACAACTAGGAACTACAGGACTAAGAATGCAAATTACCCAACAAAACACGTGTCGATGCACGTGACACACTATAGGCAGGGGTATACATGCAAATAGCAAACAAGACAGGGTCCAACATGCAATTTACCTAACGTAAATAAAATCCTAAAAATATTTACAGGACTGAAAGCAAACTACTAAAAAGAGAAGGGCCTAAGGGTAAATTACCCTTTATTAAGTCGGCCGTCAGATGGGCGCCACGTGTGCTGATCGACGGCTGGGAAGAGGTGGCGCCCTACAGCTGAGGTCCTCGTGCTGATCGAACGGCCAAGGCGTCGCCACGTGGGAGATCGGACGATGGAGAGGCGTTGTGGCTAAACCTCGGTGATCGAACGATCCAGATCGCCCCTCCCAAGATCGGACGGCGCTGGAAGCTCCTCGGATGGACGGTCAGGATCAAGACTGGAGCTCGGGGTCGATCGGACGACGGAGAAGGATGGTGGATGAACTGGAGGCCGGCGACTTTCGCCGGACCCGTGTGTGCTCTAGCGTCCTCCTCGCGGCCCACTGAAGATCAGAGAAGATGGCTACGGGCATTCCACGTCGAATGGTGCTCTCCGATGGCCCAACGGAGCTCCGAGGAGCTCAGGCGGAGCTGGCGGAGCTCAAGCTGCTGCTCCAAATGGTCCAAGCCCTCAGATGGGCTCGGATGTCCCTGCAAAGTACACCAGCAGACTCGCGGGTCGAGGGCAAAGTGCCTCGATCCTGTGAGAGGGGGTGAAGGTGACTGGTGAGGCGGTGCGGTCGAGCTCCGGCGAGGGGAGGACGGTGAAGCTCGAAACCCCAGCTCCTGTGCGAGCTGGGTTGAATGGAAGGGCGTAGAACGTGCGCTGGAGGAAGGTGAACGCGACGGTGAGGTCCGATGATCGAATGGAAGGGAGAGATGGCCGGAATCGGAGATGGATGGCGACGACGATATTTAAGGGAAACTTGAAATTAACGAAAAAGAAAGGGAACTAGAACTACCTGGGTGGAGGAGTCGACTGTGGGCGAGCTGGGGGTGCTCTGGGTCGTCGCCTCGCGGGTTGTCGTGGCCCGAGGCTCAAGCTCCTACTCTGGGCGGAGCACGGCGGCGCTAGCTCGCCGGATCAAAGGTCCGGTCACTCTCTGCCTCGCTGCTACACCACCGGGGCGAGCTGTCACTCTCGCGAGGATGATGGAGGTCACTGGGTGGAGAAATGACGAGCCAAAGATAGGGAAATGGCGGGCGAAGCTTGGCTTTTATTCAGCCAGGGGTCCGGCTAGAAGTGATCGGGTAGGGCAGCTCAGAGCGCGGACCCCGAGGCGGACATCCCGGCAAGGGTGTCGGATCTGGCAGGAACGAAACGGACCCGGGGTTTAGGCGAGAAGTGATCGGGTTTAGATGCAAAAATTAAGAGAAATCAGGTCGGGCATCCATAACCCGTGTGAAGTGGTCCACAGGGGGGAGTTGACCGGGCGATCAACAACCCCCGTGGACCAATGAGATTCAGCCACATCAAAATGATTTAGAAATTAAAAATAAAATAGGAAATGGCCGAATAAATATTTTTGTTTTAATTTTTTCTATTTTTTGGTGATTTTTAATTAATTTTTCAAAATAAAATAAGGTATTTACACTATATAGCTATATATAGGTATTTACACAATATAGGTTTTGGATTTTTGATTTTTAATTTGTTAATTTTGTGCATTTTTATTCCTATTTTCTATTTTATTTATTTATAACATAAAATTAGGAATAAAAGGGTATTTTTATTTTATTTTTATTATTTATATTCAATAATGAAATAAATAGGTATATACATCTATGTTTATGGTATATTTACAATGTGATTTTTGGTTTTTAATTTTGAGCTTTTTATTTTGTTTTTGTTTTAATGGTTTTTATTTTATTTATATACAACATAATAGATAGAATATTTACAAAATTTTTGGAATTTTAATTTATTTATTTATAGGGTGAAATAAATATAGGAGTGGCTATGTATATGATGAATATCTATATGTGAATGTTTTTATCTTTCTTTTTAATTTTTCAATTTTTATTTGGATTTTATAAATATAAATATATACACAATATATACAAGCCATTTTATTCTATTTTTAGAGGAAAATATATTTATTTATTTACAGGTCTATTTACACACATGAGCCCCTATCTCCCTCTACTTTGGCTTTTATGCGGTCAGGCCCATGCTGAGCCCTCCCTTGGGTTAGGTTGCTCAATATTTATTCTAAATATTTCCTCTTTTTCTTTTTAATCTTTATTCTTTTATTTTTGCACAAAAACATGCTAATTATTACTTTTTACACCATGCATGCTTTTGGTAATTATTTATATTTACAAATATATACATGCATTTGCAAAGGTTTTTGTAGCTAAAATACAAGAATAAAGAGTGATGACTGAGTATTCATCACCCCCCTATACTTAACTTTGCTAGTCCCTTAGCAAACACTTATTTGAAAAAGAAGTGAAAAAGAAGAAAGAAAAAGAAAAAGAGAAGAATGTACATGGATCAAGGTTGAATATTAAACTTGCCTTCATTAAATTGAATTATGGAGCTTAATCAGATCTTTGGATTATTAGTGTGTCGGAACCTTATTTGGACTTAAGCTTAAAACTCAACAGCCTCTAAGTTCCACTAATCTCTAATGAAGACTCCTCAATGATCCAGATCAGAACAAGTCATCAATCACAAACCCTGAAGACCATGAATCTTTCCTTGTCCTGTGAATGTGAGGTATAAGCTCTCCACCTCAGAAATGGTAACTTGACAACCCTCCCCAACAAGGTAACTCTATGACCTTAGTCTGGCCACTCTTTCCTCGAGGAGCGGGGTATTCCCTTCTAAGTTCAAGTTCAACCGGCTCAAGAAGAGGAGGAAGAAGAGAATGGACCATGGCCAGTGTAGCCATGTATCCTTGGGAGCTCGACCAGTGTAGCTAAGTCTCCCTGCTGCAAGCTACATAAGGTGGATCATGAATCTCAAGCTTTGCTTATTGCACTCTATATACATACTTCGGTGGGATTATCATTTTCTATCAGACCCACCACTTTTTTGGAGTTATTTTCTTTTTGCATTTTTTTTCAAGTGCATCTATTCAACATATACATGTGCAGCATATATACAAGGAGTTTTTCCTCTTGAGCCAGTAGACTATCCCTCTTTTGAAGCTTTATTGTAACCCACAACTCCCGTCGTTAGACCTCATGGCAACCAGACCAAGTTGAGACGCACTTCCTTCACTAAAAGAAGAAGAGAGGTTTCGCCTAGAAGTACTATCCTCATATGCTACCCCAAGTCAAGGAAGACTGCCTCCTGACCACCTCATCCGTAGAGAGCTCGGTGCAAAGTGCTGGTGTCCAAGTAAAGCCATTGTCTATATGAGTCATGTGTTGTTGTTAAGTGCTCTACTTAAGCTCATTGAGATGACATGTGATCATAGCCTAGGGGACTCAAAGAATTAAGTCACCATGGACCTGAAAAGCCTTAAACCTAAGCCCTATAAGGTTCCTCTTATAAATTAGGTGGATTAAGATCTTAATCAATCTCCATTACCCAATTTAATTCCAGGCTAGTTTAAATGTCAACTATCATCCAGAAAAACTATGTACATATATACAAAAGATGCTATTTACACAAATTTTTACAAACATGCAAAATTTTTGAAAAATGTTTTGAAATCATGAATGGATGATGCATGAAGTGCAAGTTTTGCAAAAGTATTTACACACATTTACACAAGATTTTTTGCAAACTTTTGATTTTCAAAACATTTTGGAAAAACTTTGTACTATATATATAATTTTGATAAGAAAATATTTACACAAGCTTTACACAAAAGATTTTTGAAATCATTTTTACAAAAATAATTTGTACACTAGCTATTTATGTGCAAATAAAAGAAAGTTTATGTACATGAAAATTTTTTAATTTTTTTGATTTTTAAGGGATTTTAGCCATTTTATTTATTAACACACTCACACAAAGTACGAGTTATGGCTAAAGTATATATGAAATATATACACACCCCCCTATACTTAGCTCGAACGATGTCCTCAGAGTCAAGAGCGATGAAGAAGACATAACTCGTGCTATGTATAGGGAAGTGAAAAGAAAGGCTATATACAAAGATGAACGAATGAATAGAATATCAAGAGACTCTCGGCTTTTCCCCCTATACTTAGGATCAAGTAATCCTAAGTATAGCAGGCTGTACACTAAGGGAAAACCGAGTGAAGAATGTACAGGGTCTACCCCCCTATACTTAGGGTAAAATATCCCTAAGTATAGGCAGCAAAACAGGGGCAGAAAGAAACAAAAGGAAACTCAAAGGTCCTACATCCCCCCTATACTTAGTGTAAAGTACACCCTAAGTATAGCATAATCAAAGGATGAATAAAGGTATGTGGGACTAAAGAATGTGATGATATGGACATCTGGATCTATACAAATCGGAAGATCAGTGAAAATCAGGCGTGAGATGCCATAGATGTGAGTCAAAAGACCACATCTCACGCAAAATGAATCGGGGCAACATTAACGACCCGCGGCTCATGATCTAGAAATGGCTTGAGCCGCTGGCCGTTCACTCGAAAGGTACTCTCAGAAGACAACTCGGATATATCAATGCTACCGTTGTCGTGTACCTTTCTCACCAAGTAGGGTTCCTTCCACTTGCTCTGTAGCTTCCCTGGAAATAAACGAAGCCTCGCATCAAACATCCATACTCTCTGTCCAGGCTCAAAATGCTTGTGGCTGATATGAGAATCATGCCACTCCTTCACTCTCTCCTTATAATGTAGGCTGTTTGAGAAGGCGGTATCTCTCAACTCCTCCAGGGCTGCTAACTCTGCCCTCCTCTGGTCTCCTACACCATCTGGATCCATAAGTATCTCAGTGACTTCCCAAAGTGACGTGTGTCTCAGCTCAACAGGTAAATGGCACGGCTTGCCATATACGAGGTGAAAGGGAGATGTACCCAATGGTGTCTTGAAAGACGTCCTATATGCCCACAAGACCGAGTCCAAAAGCTTTGACCAATCCTTTCGGTCAGGGTGGACGACTTTCTGCAATATAGTCTTGATCTCCCTGTTCGACACCTCGGCTAGACCATTCGTCTGTGGATGGTAAGGTGTGGCAACACGATGGTCTATACCGAACACGCTAGCAAGGGCCTTCACCTGGTCGTTGATGAAATGAGACCCCCCATCTGAAATCAATACTCGAGGTACCCCGAACCACGTGATGATGTGCTTCCTCAGAAATCTGCAAACTGTCCTCGCATCAGCGGCTCGGGCGGGGATAGCCTCAGCCCAACGACTAACATAATCTACAGCCAACAGAATGTACTCGAATCCCTGACTCTCAGGGAATGGACCCATGAAATCGATGCCCCATGCGTCAAAAACCTCACAGAAGTGAATGGGCTACATCGGCATCATATCACGTTGTCCACAAGTGCCCATCCTCTGACAGTCAGTACACCTCTTCACGAACTCATCAGAGTCCTTGAAGAGGGTAGGCCACCACAAGCCGTATTGGAGCACTTTCTATGCCGTTCTCCTCCCAGAATGATGTCCTCCTGCCTCAAGCTTGTGGCAGTAAGTGAGGACGCTATGGTGTTCCTCCTGAGGAATGCACCGACGCCAGACGCTATCCCCTCCTTCGTGTAAAGGATGGGATCCTCCCAGTGGTAGGACTTGGCCTTCGCAAGGAAGGTCTCAAGCCTCTGCCTGGTGCAATCTTGTGGGACTTTCCCAGCAACGAGAAAGTTCACAATATCGGCATACCACGGGAGTGAGGCGATAGCAAGGATCGCCTCATCTGGGAAGGTCTCACAAATGGGATCAATATGCTCAGACTCCTCAGGCTGCTCTAAACGGGAAAGATGATCCGCCACCACATTCTTGACTCCAGGCTTATCCTTGATCTCAATGTCGAACTCCTGGAGTAGAAGGATCCATCTAGTCAGTCTGGCCTTGGCATCCTTCTTTGCCATGAGGTATCGGATGGCGATGTGATCAGTATACAGGGTCACTCTAGATCCAATGATGTAAGATCTGAACTTATCTAGGGCGAACACTACGGCTAGCATCTCCTTCTCTGTGACTGTATAATTCTGCTGGGCGGAATCCAATGTGCGGCTAGCATAGTGGATAGCAAAGGGGACTCCATCCCTCCTCTGTTCCAGCACGACCCCCACGGCAAAATCGGAGGCATCCGTCATGATCTCGAATGGGAGAGACCAATCAGGCAGCTGAAGAATAGGAGCCTCAATAACGCTCTGCTTGAGAGTCTTAAAGGACGAAAGACACTTGTCATCGACAAGGAACTCGGTGTCTTTCGTCAATAGGTCAGTCAACGGTCGGGCGAGTCTGCTGAAATCATGAATAAATCGTCGGTAGAAACCGACGTGCCCCAGGAATGACCGTAACTGCCTCAGATTGGACGACGGTGCGAGTTTTCTAATGACATCTACCTTGGCCGGATCAACCTCCATGCCCCTGTTGGAGATGATATGGCCAAGCACCGTCCCTTGAGTCACCATGAAGTAACTCTTCTCCCAAGATAGCACCAAGTGAACCTCTATACATCGCTGGAGTACTCGGTCTAGGCAGTCAAGCCAGGAGTCGAATCCGTCGCCGTAAACCGAGAAATCATCCATGAAGACCTCCAAACACTCCCCTACCATGTCCAAAAAGATCGACAGCATGCATCTCTGAAAAGTCGCAGGGGCATTGCATAGCCCAAATGGCATGCGTTGGAAGGCGTATGTGCCGAAGGGACAGGTAAAGGTGGTCTTCTCCTGGTCCTTAGGAGCGATGGACACCTGGTTGTAGCCCGAGTACCATCCAAAAAACAATAGTGGCTCTTCCCTGCCAGTCTCTCAATGAACTGGTCAATAAAAGGCATGGGGAAATGATCCTTCTTGGTGGCCTGGTTGAGTCTCCTGTAGTCAACGCAGACCCGCCAAGAAGTGGGTACTCGTGTAGCAATCTCCTCCCTTGACTCACTGATCACAGTCGTGATGCCCGTCTTCTTGGGCACCACATGCAAGGGGCTGACCCACTTGGAGTCGGAAATGGGATAGATAAAATCGGTGCTCCACCATTTCGAGATTTCCTTCATGACAACCTCTCTCAGATTTGGGTTCAATCGCCGCTGGAACTCATGCGACGGCTTCGCCTCATCCTCGAGATAGATATGGTGGGAGCACAGGGCCGGACTAATCCCTTGGAGATCTGCTACGCTCCATCCGATTGCCTTGCGGTTCTTTTCAAGAACCCCCATCAAACGGGATTCTTGCTCTCCCGTCAGATCGGCGGAGATGATGACTGGGTACATCTCAGGCTCACCCGCAAGGAATCGATACTTCAGCGAAGTAGGGAGCGGCTTCAGCTCTGGACAGCTGGGTGCTGGCAAATCTGGCTTCGAAAGAAGCCGCGTGTATGCTGCCAAATCTGTCTGGGAGAATGAGAATGTACTCTCACAAACTGGATCTGAAGAAGGCTGCTCAACTGAACTGTCTCTGATCTGCTCGGCATCTACCTCCTCCTCACCTGTAGGCTCAGTGGAACTCAGGTCTGGCATATAACCCTCGCAATCTGCCCAATCACACTCTGAATCCGAGGGATCTGCATCAAACAAGGTGGCATCAGCACCACCATCATCACAAAACTCCGTGTCGCGGTCAAGAACCTGCTCTGCTGCCATAGAAGTATCCTGAACCAGGAATGTGCTCTCCAAGCTCTCCTCTACTATCATCTCTACATCAGCGGTGTCTGAAAATGAGAGGATGGACTGTGCTGCTGGGTCTGCCCATACTGCCTCATCGTCTGTGATCACAAAATCACAGTCCTGGTGGATGTCTAACCCTGCCTCTGTCAGCTACTCTGCATCGGAAGTGGTCTCTGAGCATGATCTGTCTCTGGCTCTGCTGTCCTCGACTGTCTCTATTTGTACACTCTCGCCCTCGACGCGAAAGTATACCTTCCCGCTATCATGGTCAGTCACCGCCTTGGCTATGGCCAAGAACGGACGACCGAGAATGATGGGGGTATCGGTCACTGAATCAGGGATCTCCATGTCCAACACTACGAAGTCCACGGGGAATTGCAGGCCCTGAATAGTGACGACAACGTCTCGTAACAACCCCTTCGACCTCTTGACAGATCGATCAGCAAACTGAAGGACTGTCCTGCTCTGTCTAAGAGTGCCCAACTCGAAACGGTCGAGAAGGGCTGCCGGAAGGACGTTGATAGACGATCCACTATCTAATAGCATCCGGTCGAACCTCTGCTCTCTAATGTGACACCTGACATAAGGGGCTCCTGAATCTAGCCTCTTGGCCGGCAGACGGTTCTGAATCGCGAAGCACGTGGCTTTCGTCAGCACATGGATCTCTGAATGATGGTTCCTCCTCTTCCTCCTGATGGTAGTCCTGTCTCTCAATGAACGCTGAAGAAGGGGAATGTGCTGCAAAGCCTCCTGAAGAGTCAACTGGATATGGAAACGATCTATCATCTGCTGGCTGAACTCTTCCTGATCTCTCTTTTTGGGATTTTCTGTTTTTTTCCCTATCCCCATCTGAAGGGCTCTAGGGAAGGGGATCACTGGGTCCTTCTCAGATGAAGGACTAGGAAAAGGTCTAGACGGCTCGACGGCCGGATCCGCACATACATCAAGCACCACAGTGGGACCAGAAAAAACCAAACCTTTTCCTTTATTCACAACATGGTTCTGAGATACATCAGGTGAAGGAAAAACAACAGATCTCTAGACATGAACTCTGGTGGCCTCAGTACCACCAGTGGCTGGATCAACTGGAACTGGAAGACTCGCGGCCTCAGTACCGTGCTCTGGCTCGGCAACCCGGGTGGCATCAGTACCACCTCCTCGAACTGATGAAATGGCGGCCTCAACACCGCCTGTGGAGTCAGCATCCTTGGTGGCATCAGTACCACCATCATCATCTCGAGCGGCCTCAGTACCGCTCTCCTCCTCCTCATCTGGCGCTCTAGGTGTATCCTCATGACGTCGCTCAGACGAGGCGCTGCCTGCTGGTGTCCTACCGCTCCTAAGTGTGACAAAATCAGCATCAAAAAGGTCTGCAGACATATCATCAAATGGATCACTAGGAGTGACATGCTCAGTGGAAGCTACCTGCTCAGACTTCCGCTTCAGGCTGTTGGGGTTCGGTTCGATCTGGGCAGGGATGGCGGCCTTCCCTCTCACTATGTCCCGCATCTCCTGGCGGAACTCGTCCATCTCTCGTCTGATAGTGGCCTGCTGATCCGTGAGGAGGTGGGCTATGTCATCCAAAGCGGGGCTCTCATGGGAGCCCGACGGGTAGCCTCTCTGGTAATGAGGCTGCTGGAACTGGTGCTGCTGCTGAGAGGGGTATGGGTGTGGTGGATGCTGCTGCTGCTCACGCCTCCAAGACTGTCCCTGTTGATAGGGACGAGGACCGTAAGACGACTGCTGCTGCTGCTGTGAAGGGTAGACTGGGGGCTGCTGCTGCGGGTGGTGATCTCTCTGCTGGTTGTACTGGCCTCCCTGACCAGATGGCTGCTGCTGGGGCTGGGTACCTCCGTTCCCCCACCTGAATCCGGGATGGTCTCGTTGGATTCCAGGCTGAGGGCGGTCATACCAAATCCCGTTGACGTCCATTAACAGCTCTGCATCGTACTGGGCTGGTGGGAGTACTGCCAGAGGCTGATCAGGCTGGTATACCACCATCTGCAAGTCTGGAGATGGTGGTGACTGGTAGGTGGGCTGCGGCTGCTGGTACGGCTCTGCCTGTACAAGATGAACCTGTCTAGGCTGCTGGTGTGAGCTGGAGCGCTGGGACGAGCTGCTGCTGCTGCCGTGATCGCCTCACGACTGAAGACGGGGCTGGGAAGCCGTCTGTGCCTCTTGGAGACACATGAGCTGGGTCTTCATGTCTCTCAGAGTCTGTGCTATCTGCTCCATCTGAGTGATGCCCTGGCACTGCTTCTTCTCTATTAGCTCCATTCGATCCAACTTCTCGCTAATGATACCCATGTCCGCAGCTGACGACTCTGCCTGTGCTACTGCTACTGCGGACGAACTGGAAGGACCGGCGTAGACCCGTGCTATCCTCTGGTACTGCACGGGTCCTGGCTGCTGGGGTCTGCCCTGAGTGTACAACCTGGTCTGGGACATCACCATGTAGTTCTCGGCCATCTCCTCGTAGATGGCCCAGACCTGGTCGTAATCCTTGGCGAAGTATGACCCGCCACAAGAAGCGTTCACCAAGCCATGGAGCTCTAGTGTCAGCCCGCTGAAAAAGCTCTGCACAAGGTTGGGCTTGGAAATATCGTGGTACGGGCATCGATCACTCAGCTCTCGGAACCTCTCCCATGCCTCATGGAACTGCTCGTTGGGGAGCATGGAGAAGTTGCTGATAAGGGCTCTCGCTGCATTGGTCCGCCCGAGTGGATAGTACTTGTGTAAGTACTCGGTGCGGAGCTGATCCTAAGTGTAAACAAACTTCCCCAGATGCTTCAGCCAGGTGGCTGCTCTATCTGCCAAGGAGAAGGGGAAGGCTATCATCCTGATGGTATCCTGGTCCACCTGGCGGTCGTGGACAGTGCTGCAAATCATGAGGAACTCCTGAAGGTGGAGATGGGGCTCCTCAGTGGCGAGCCTGTGGAAGCGGGGGAGTAACTGCAAGGTGTTCGGGGGGAACTTGAAGTCCCCCACGATAGCTGGAAGTACAACCCAGTGGTGCATCAACGTCGATCCGGGTTTGTGCAACTCCCGCATCGGTCTCGGTGGTCCTCCTGCCGTGGCTGCGGCGGCTGCTGCCGCTGCGGCGGCTGCTGCGGCTGCAGTTGCGGCTGCTGCATCTGCATCATCTGGGATCCTCGATCCCTCTCTGCGCTCCTCGCGCTCAGCTCTCATCTGCTCCAGCTCTCTCCTCATATCTAGCATAAACGCTCCCTGATCCCTCAACTGCTGCTGAACTATCTCGAGGGAGGCGATCAGGGTGGAGTTGATCGCACCCTGGTCCAACACAAAGTGCTCAGGCTGACCTCGGGAACGATCCTCTGAACTTCCAGCCATGGTGTCTGTAAAACCAAATGACCCAAACTCAGGTGCCGATAAATCTGATAATCACTCCTCTGGCACTGGTCTCTCGGAACCGAAAGAAAGGGGGTCGAGGGGGAACAGGGCGGAATCAAACTCAGGCTCGGAGAGCTGGTCTCGGCTCTCGCGAGCCAACCTAGATGAACGGGTAGACGCGCCCGAAAGCGGTGCAGCCAGAGGCTGCCTAAGAGATCGTCTACCCATCATCATGATGTAGCGAGTAAGGCGGATGTGATCTGGAGAAACTATGATCAGAAAACAAACCCCTCTGTTCACCAACGCACGCGAGCTGAAGACCGTGAAAGTTCGGTCAAATTATCTTGTCCAATTTTATTTTGGTGAACAAACAGAATATCAGAGCGATTACGTGACCTGCTGGGATACCCGCTGCTACCCCAACCGACTGCCCTGCACGAAAGAGTCGGTAATCAGTCGGGAATAGCACCGGAGGGCTCTACCTAGTGTATGGGTCACTCTCTCGCACAATCAAACCAACCAATGAGGGGGATGCTCTCCCCAAGACAAGTTTTTTAGATCAGGTGTCTTTTAGGGTCAATAGCTTAAACAATCCCAATTTTATGGTTTTTCTTTTTAATATTTTTCAATAAAAACAAAAAGGCCGAACGAATTTTTCGGTTCTCCTGATTATTAAGTCAAAAACAGGGGGAGAAGACGAAAAAGCTGATGCGCGAAGAAATCAATGATGCATGCAAAGATAGAAATGCGTACCTGTCTCCAGCACTCTACATGCAAGTGATCCACACAGAAATGTAAAGACTGAAAGAAACTACCTATATGGTGCAGCGGTAAAAAGCCGAGTCCTAAGCAGGCAATTCTACTCGAAGAACCGTCTAACTGGTCACCGATCCTTCAAGCCAAAGGGTCCGGTCTCGATCTACCCCTCCTCCTCCTGACACATCGGGTTCAGGAGCAGCGCTTGGCAGGGCAGGCTACGGCACGTAGGCTACGAAGGGAGTGAGTCAGTTATTTTTATTAATGATTTATTAGTAGTTCCAATTAACACACTATAGGAACAGGAAATCAATTAAGTGTGGGGATCCTACTAATTACGGCACAGCCAAGCAGAAAATCCTAAATCTAGGGGCTCGAGAAAAACCGCGGAAAACCGTAAAAGGCAGCTAAGAAAAACCAAAACCGCAAAAAGTCGTGAAAAACTCCTAAGGGTCCCCCGAGCACACCGGTGCTTGGCGAAACAGACCCGCTATAAAATCCAAGTCCAAAGTGTCTGTACCTGTATTATTACAATAGTTCAAATGACTAAAAATAAAGTCTAAGCTAATCCTACTCTAATCCTCTCCCACTCAGCTCTCTCTCACGCTCTCCTGCGGCTCCGTACAGAAGGGAGCCGCCTCCAAGTTCCGTGGTTGCGCCGGCTTCTCGAATGCTGCCGCCTCGGTTCTCGGGCCCTCGCAAGAAAGAGATAAAATGTCAAACCGATAAATAATCAAATATAACCAAGAAATAAAAACAGGGGTATATGTGCAGAAATGGCAAAGGAAATAAACAAGCCAAGTCAATCAAAAACAAAAAGAAAAGAAAAAAAAGAAAACAAAAATAAAATAAAAACAAAAGGTCGCGAAAAGCTGCGGACTCAGAAAGAGCTGCGGAAAGCCGCGAAAAAGTAAAAAAAGAAAAATAAAAAGAAAAACTACTAAGCCGTGCTCCCCGGAAACGACGCCATTCTGATGGGCCAAAATCCCACTAATCCGGATCAGGTAAAAATATCACTCGGGTCGTTGCGACCCGGATCGGTAAAAATCTCGGCTCAATCAAGAAAATGAAGATCAAACCACCAAAATCAGAGAAAAATCAAATAAAAACGATAACGGTCCTGGCTATTGGATTAGCCCGGTATAGCGACCAGGGTCGGACTCAGGGAGCACGTGATGGCCTTGCGGCCTACGAAGTAGTCAACAAGAGAATAAAAATAAAAAGAAATATATTTTTGGTGGATTTTTAATTTTTACAATTTTTTTAGATTTTTAATTAATTAAGAAAACAAGAAAATAAAGGAAACAATCAACTTCAAGCAATTATTTAATACATCAAAAATCAATCAAGAATTCAAATAAAAAAGTTTTTATACTTTTTATGATTTTTACTGTTTTTAGTGAATTTTTGGTATTTTTCTGATTTTTATTTAATTTTCTAAAAATAAAACAATGCAAGAAAATGAAGGTACTATCCAACCGAGCTTGAGGGACTTAGATAAAATATCTAAAAGCCTCTAAAAAGCTTGGAGGTAATTTTCTTGTATAGAGAAAGAAACAAGGAAAATTTAGGCACAGAAATTATTATTTTTGGACTTTTAGATTATTTATTAGAATTTTTTATGAGGTTTTTAGTGTTTTGTAATTTTTATGAGTTTTATAAAATGAAAAACGACCAAAATTGGTAAGAAAATCAAACAAGACAAACTATATAGTACCCTCATATATACTCATCTTTCTTACTCAAACTAGCTAATTTTTTTGTAATTTTTAGGTGAGTTTTAATATTTTTTTGTGAATTTTTAAGTCAAACAATAACAAAAAAGGTTGTTTTTGAATTTTAAAAATATCAAATAAAAGCAAAAATGTCCCCAAAAATTCTAGAAAATTTTACAACATGGCAGGAGCCATGTGTCCAATTTTCATTGAATTCGGAATAAGTTTGATATTTTATTCAAAATTAAAACCTAGGTAAAGTGCACAGGGACCTGTACGTAATTAGCCAAAGTTCCAGGGAGTCCGGTGCAAAATTCCCAAGAAATCACGTGCGCGACGCGTGTCTGGGGCACTCAGGGACCTAATTGCAATAAAAACAAGGTCCCTGGACTAAATAATAACAGGTATTAAAAGTCCAGGGGGCTTGCTGTAAAATACCCAAAAATAAAACGCACATGCGCCAATTCCACACTCACAGCTACAGGACTAAGAATGTAAATTACCCAACAAAACACGTGTCGATTCACATGACACACTATAGGCAGGGGTATACATGCAAATAGCAAACAAGACAGGGTCCAACATGCAATTTACCTAACGTAAATAAAATCCTAAAAATATTTACAGGACTGAAAGCAAACTACTAAAAAGAGAAGGGCCTAAGGGTAAATTACCCGTTATTAAGTCGGCCGTCAGATGGGCGCCACGTGTGCTGATCGATGGCTGGGAAGAGGTGGCGCCCTACAGCTAAGGTCCTCGTACTGATCGAACGGCCAAGGCGTCGCCACGTGGGAGATCGGACGGTGGAGAGGCGCTGTGGCTAAACCTCGGTGATCGAACGAACCAGATCGCCCCTCCCAAGATCGGACGGCGCTGGAAGCTCCTTGGATGGACGGTCAGGATCAAGACTGGAGCTCGGGGTCGATCGGACGACGGAGAAGGATGGTGGATGAACTGGAGGCCAATGACTTTCGCCGGACCCGTGTGTGCTCTGGCGTCCTCCTCGCGGCCCACTGAAGATCGGAGAAGATGGCTACGGGCCTTCCGCGTCGAATGGTGCTCTCTGATGGCCCAACGGAGCTCCGAGGAACTCAAGAGGAGCCGACGGAGCTCAAGCTGCTGCTCCAAATGGTCCAAGCCCTCAGATGGGCTCGGATGTCCCTGCAAAGTACACCAGCAGACTCGCGGGTCGAAGGCAAAGTGCCTCGACCCTGTGAGAGGGGGTGAAGGTGACTGGTGAGGCGGTGCGGTCGAGCTCCGGCGAGGGGAGGACGGTGAAGCTCGAAACCCCAGCTCCTATGCGAGCTGGGTTGAATGGAAGGGCGTAGAACGTGTGCGGGAGGAAGGTGAACGCGACGGTGAGGTCCGATGATCGAATGGAAGGGAGAGATGGCCGGAATCGCAGATGGATGGCGACGACGATATTTGGGGGAAACTTGAAATTAACGAAAAAGAAAGGGAACTAGAACTACCTGGGTGGAGGAGTCGACTGTGGGAGAGCTGGGGGTGCTCTGGGTTGTCGCCTCGCGGGTTGTCATGGCCCGAGGCTCAAGCTCCTACTCTGGGCGGAGCACGGCGGCGCTAGCTCGCCGGATCAAAGGTCCGATCACTCTGCCTCGCTGCTACACCACCGGGGCGAGCTGTCACTCTCGCGAGGATGATGGAGGTCACTGGGTGGAGAAATGACGAGCCAAAGATAGGGAAATGGCGGGCGGAGCTCGGCTTTTATTCAGCCAGGGGTCCGGCTAGAAGTGATCGGGTAGGGCAGCTCGGAGCGAGGACCCCGAGGCGGACACCCCGGCGAGGGTGTCGGATCTGGCAGGAACGAAACGGACCCGGGGTTTAGGCGAGAAGTGATCAGGTTTAGATGCGAAAATTAAGAGAAATCAGGTCGGGCATCCATAACCCGTGTGAAGTGGTCTACAGGGGGGAGTTGACCGGGCGGTCAACAACCCCCGTGGACCAATGAGATTCAACCACGTCAAAATGATTTAGAAATTAAAAATAAAATAGGAAATGGCCGAATTAATTAAAACTCAAAACATGAAATATTTTTGTTTTAATTTTTTCTATTTTTTTGGTGATTTTTAATTAGTTTTTCAAAATAAAATAAGGTATTTACACTATATAGCTATATATAGGTATTTACATAATATAGGTTTTGGATTTTTGATTTTTAATTTGTTATTTTTGTGCATTTTTATTCCTATTTTCTCTTTTATTTATTTATAACATAAAATTAGGAATAAAAGGGTATTTTTATTTTATTTTTATTATTTATATTCAATTGTGAAATAAATAGGTATATACATCTATGTTCATGGTATATTTATAATGTGATTTTTGGTTTTTAATTTTGAGCTTTTTATTTTGTTTTTGTTTTAATGGTTTTTATTTTATTTATATACAACATAATAGATAGAATATTTACAAAATTTTTGGAATTTTAATTTATTTATTTATAGGGTGAAATAAATATAGGAGTGGCTATGTATATGATGAATATCTACATGTGAATGTTTTTATCTTTCTTTTTAATTTTTCAATTTTTATTTGGATTTTATAAATATAAATATATACACAATATATACAAGCCATTTTATTCTATTTTTAGAGGAAAATATATTTATTTATTTACATATCTATTTACACACATGAGCCCCTATCTCCCTCTACTTTGGCTTTTATGCGGTCAGGCCCATGCTGAGCCCTCCCTTGGGTTAGGTTGCTCAATATTTATTCTAAATATTTCCTCTTTTTCTTTTTAATCTTTATTCTTTTATTTTTGCACAAAAACATGCTAATTATTACTTTTTACACCATGCATGCTTTTGATAATTATTTATATTTACAAATATATACATGCATTTGCAAAGGTTTTTGTAGCTAAAATACAAGAATAAAGAGTGATGAATGAGTATTCATCAGTACCTCAACGACGACTTCGTCGGAGATGGCTGGGCATGCTCCCACCTAGGTTCTTCTTTACTGCGAAGAGCGACGGAGGCTTCTATCACAAGCCTCAACACAACAAAGGCATCTGAGGAGTTGAAACCAAGGGAATGTGAGCCAAAAAGCAAAAATGGTGAATTGGGGTATATGTACAAATAATGTGACATGGAGGTCTTCGAGGTGGCGTGCAGATCGAACAAAGAAGATATGGGGGGAGATATGCACATGGCGTGAATCTTGGAGGTACGAGGAATATTTCTTGTGAAGGGTCTAATCGTTCTCGAGCAACGAATAGATGGGTAGAAATTCGAGAAGAGAGGGAGGAAGTCAGACCTGATAGGGCTAGGGGGTTAGGTGAGATAGTTGACCTGAGTCAACAAGCTAAGTCACCCGGTTGGTTCACGTGGACCAACCAGGAAAAATCATCCCAATAAGTTTTGTAAATTCAATATTAAATATTAGGGTTTTTATCACTTGTGCCCCTCCAAGATATCTCAATATCAATTATGCCCCTATCTTTTTGGTAATATCAGTTGTGCCCCTCACTTCTTTCGCCGTTATCACTTGTGCCCTTCCGTCAGATTGACCGTCAAAAAATTGCAATAACCATGATTTATTCAAACGATGGTGTGGTTAAGAAGGGTGTTATGGACAAAAAAATCATGGGCGGAGGAACTCGAGGGTGGAGCTCGGGGCGGACCACGGCGGAAGGAGGGGGAGGCCCAGGGGAGCGTAGGGCGGGGGCAGCGGGCTGGGAGGAGGTGCGGGGCTGGGAGGGGGAGCCCAGGGGAGGGATCACGGTGCCAGGGAGGGGAGGGGGCAGGGGCAGGGGCAGGGGCGGAGGTGGCGGGCTGGGAGGAGATGCGGGGTTGGGCAGCACCGGGCATGGGTGAAGGATATGGGATAATCCTCAAGAGCATCACGGAAGCGTGAGCATCGTATCGAATATGAAGAAGAACGACTAGTCGGACTAGTTATTCTATGCAGTGGAAATTAAAAATTTTTCATGAGACAAAACCACATGATCCAAGAACACTTCTCGGATCGTTTCGTCTAAACCACAAACAAGTATTAGGGTTACCTCTTGAAGCGTGGTTGCGATCGAGTCTCTAAACAAAGAGACCTCCTGTCTCAAGTCCGATCCGACGGAGAAGACGCTTGCGAGCGTGTTGATGAAACACATGCTTCTCGCAATTCATGTTGATGATCCAAACGACGGATCTCCTGATCTCGACACACGAGATCCGACGTCTTCTTCACGAGCGAGGTGCACCGAAGGAGACAGAGATCCACAAGCAAACGATCAGGCAACATAACGATGATGCTGCGACGATGGAGACTCTCTCTAGGGCATCCATGGTGGACGACCATGAGAGAGGATGAGAGAGGGCTGACGTGTAGAGAGAAAGAGAGAGAGAAAGAGAAAGAGAGATTTGTGTTTCGTTTAAAGAAGACCAAAGGGTTATAATATATTGGGATCCATGTATCTCAATTCATGGGCAACACAAATCCAATGGCTCTCATTGATTGTGTTTCGTTTAATGGCTAAGATTTGTGTTGGTAAAAACCAACAACAATTAATTTAATTTAGATTAAATCTATATTTATAAATCAATATAAATAAATCCCAAATTAAATCAAGCAATCATGGAGATTATTGGAATGAAGATTCCTCCTTCCATAATATGGGATTTGGTGGCAATCTCATGTAATCTCATGATATCTCATGAGATTACATTATTCCATGGAAATCTCCAAGATTTACAACAACACTTGTTGTAAATTATTCAACAAAAATAATTCATAATTATTTTGTGAATATTGCAATCTTGCCATTGGAAAATTGTGAATCACATTCACAACCCAAAATGAAATGTAAATTACATTTTCAATTTAATATCCAATGTGAATCCAATTCACATCAACATTTAATTAAAAAATGTAAATTACAAATAGCTCTCTCTTATATATTATAAATCACATTTATACTATATATGAATAATATGGATATTTCTATCCACATTAATCATATCCATGATAATTAAATCACATTTAATCATCTTAGATCTCTTTTTTCTTGTGCCCAAATAATATGAATCACATTCACATTATTTACATCTTTGATAATCAAATCACATCTAATTATCTAAGATAACTCTCTTTATAATATGAATCGATTTCATATTAATCATGATAATTAAATCACATTTAATTATCCATTTTCTCAATGCTCGGATACTTATATCAACAATGAAATTATCCTGAACTCTTTCAAGGATAATGCGCTTTCTCCGCGAATACTTGGAGATAAGGACAGAGCGATTGTATTGTTCCACGTATAGTGACTTGGATATTGAGATCACATCTCAAATCCAAATCTCGGGCCTCCCATAGATGCTTGATTAAATCAAGACCGTAAATTTAATCTTGTAATTGTATCTGAATCACATTCAGATCAATGTCCAACATTTGGACGAAGATCAGATTACTTCTATACTGAGAGGAGTCACTAAATTCCAGACCAGTTTCATCACTCCATAGGAATGGAAGCATCATGGTTATACACTCGTTTATGATCACATCACCCTCAGGTATTTCCAATACCTGTACATCCTGCATACTGCAAGACTCAGAATAAACCTGAAGTATAAGATAAATTTTACACTATCTACTTCAGAGTTTTATCATTAAGTTTCTCATTTGACTATTGGGAGTTAGTATCGATCATATACTTTCCAAAAACATATATCATACCAAGGTGTTGATCATATACTTTCCAAAAGTATATATCAAACCTACAAATTCAGTCAAGCTTCCAAAGAAGAGAGACGACCGTGCACGGAATTTGATTCTTCCCAATATCTCATGAGTGATCTCATGTATTCCGATTCAGTATCTGAACCTGTATTATCCCTTTGAGAGATCATATTACTCATATGTCCTTGCATGCACACCAGCGTGCCGGTGTATAGACCTTGATTACGTCATCAACCTATTGGTCTGCCAAATGTACATACTCAGACATATAGTAACACATCTGTCTCCGGTCAGAGGATGTGTGCCTATATCATGACAGTATACGATATAGGACTTTGGTTATCTCGATCTCGTTAAGTCAACTCTTTTACCTAACTAATCTGACACCTCCGAATCTCTATTCCTATGCAGAGGACCTGCATCAAGAGCTCGGTCAGATATCAACCTAACTGAGAAAGGATTGCCATCTCCTACTCAGGATGGAGATCATCTCTTAACAATCATTTAACGGTGCTTGATGGGTCCTCAATCTAACTCATTAGATGTTCATCCAAGCACCAGCCTCTGTGATTCAATATTTGAATCAACAACTGTATAATCATCAAGATGTCCATGGTACATAACCCTAAGTGTACTAAGGGAACCTATTATGCAAATTATGTATTCTTCATTTCAGATTGGGGAATGATATTCGCAATAACATTTATTGCATAATGGCTCGCCGTGGGATCGCGTGTCCAACAATCTCCCACTAGCCCAAAGAGCCATTAATGGGCTAATCATTTAAACCCACACTCATGTGACAATCATAGGCTATTTAGAAAATAGCTAGGTAAGCTGATCAATCACTCTGTTCCCAAGAGACTATGCCAAGTCCTTTTACGGTACTTGCATATCTCCTAGTGACAGTGTTCGCATCCAATGCGAATGTTTCATCTTATGCAACCAATACTCAATACAGTCAAAGCAGTTATAGAGTCTCTGATACTACTGCTCAACAATTGTTATAACCAGTATTACCATAATCCTTATCAGAATACCCTTATTCCTGGAGATCTCTATCTCCTAAGGTATCCGTAGTTAAGACCTTTTAGATCACTATCTATAAAGTATTAATTTCTTGAAGATAAGACTTTGAGATCACTATCTCAAAAGTTTTACCTTCTATGAAGATATCGTTATTACTGCAGTCAAGTGTTTTATCACCATAGTAGGATTAGTAATAGTTTACTACTCCCACTGCATGGTAGACATCTGGCTTTTGTACACATCTAGCATACATCCGGCTTCTTGGAACTGATGCACAAGGGCAAGCAGTTTGCATTCACATCCTCAACTCTTTGAGGTGTTATCCCTTCAGATAGGTCAGTACCATATCTTTGAGGAAAAGAAGTCTTTCTTGGATTTTTCCAGAAAATGGAAATTTCCAAGGTGTACTATTAGTGTGACTGTCCCAATACCCTCTTCTCTTTGCTTCTGAACAACTTCAGAACTAAGATCTAAGAGGTATTCATGAGATCATATCTCAAGGTATTGAACAACCATATTATAAAACACGTATTATTATCATCCTTATATCATTCTAAATTATTAGAATATTATCTACATTTAGCATGATGAACACAATGGCACTTCCACTAAGCTTCACATGGTTCATCAAGATTTTATCTGGAATCATAACATTTATAATTTCATCAAATCTTATGTTCCAACCACAAGAAGCTTATTTGAGTCCAAAGATGGAGTTCTTTAGCTTGCACACCTTGCTTTCCTCAACCATGAAGCCCTGGGGCTACTTCATATGAATGTCCTCAGAGAGGTATTCATAGAGGAATGCAATCTTGACTCACATCATGATGATGTCATAGTCAAGTTGTGTAGCTACAATTAGCAATATTCCGATGGGTTAAAGCAAGGTCACTAGAGAGCAAGTCTCATCGCAAGCGATGTCTTCTCTTCGGTGTGTAGCTCATGGCTACGAACCGTGCTTTGAAGGTCTCTACCTTCTCATCAGGTTCCCTCTTTCTCTTGAAGATCCATTTACACCATAATGGGTCTTACCCATATAGTTGGATCCTCGAGGGTCTATATACAACATTTGTATATGAAGTCTACTTTAGACTTTATTGCTAACATCCATCTTTCCATGATATGATCTTCAGAAGCATTATCACATGAAGTCAGATCATTGTCAGATTCAACTGACACAAGGAATCCATCCTCAAACTTATTTGAAGAGGTATTAATGTTTCATCTTTAATTGTCTATTTAGTTTCCGATTTCAGGAGCATCATTATCTTCTCAAGATTAAATGAGTTCCTTTACTTCATTTTCATCTTGATTCTCAAGAGAGTCATCCTCTAAGAATCACATTCTCAGAGATGCGATCCTTTAAGAATCTCAAGGTCATAAAGTAGGTATCCGATACCATCCTTTATTTTCCTAATGAAGTAGCACTCTCCAGTGCCAGATTTCAGCTTAATCACATGGAACCTTATTAAGGATATATATAATGTAGTCTCTACCACATATATATACCTGGAAACTAAGAGATAATTATGCGAAGATTAATCATTGATCAAATCATTTCGCACATGATCAATTGTATATCCCTATAACTCTATTGAGTTAAGGTTCATTAGGAGGATTGAGATAGGAATGATATTCACATCTCCATAAGGTATTCCTTAAATTCATCTAATAGGTACAAGCTACCTTGGTTAGATCAAATTCATTTCATATTCCTTCAAACTTTGGTTCTAAACCAAAATTGTGAAATCTTTGAACATTTCAAAGTTTTCTAAGTGAAGAGAAGAAATCTCATATCACAAATAATCATTAATAGATATCACATATCCATAATGTTTATTCTGATATAGATGATTTACATACATCAATATGTATGAGATCTTGAATACCTTAACATCTTACACCATTCCAAAAGAAAGGTGTATTGGATATTTTTACTTTGAATGCAACATTCATAAGTATGCAAGTTTTGAAATTTTAGATATTCTAAAGTTTCATCTCTTACTTGTCCATTGATCTCATCAACAGACATATGTCCAAAACATGATGCCAGATCATTGTGAAATGATGTTTATCCTCCTATTGATCTTTAAAGGTTTAATTTTCAGTATTAGAAATCTTAATGAACCACTCATTAATTTTCTAATTTAGCGGAGTCCACTAGATGTTAGATTACTATGTGAAATATATCCATCATAACTCTCTATGATAGGTTTATTCTAGAATTCATGTTTATTTCCAACATTTAAAAATAATTATGAGTGTATTCTAATATCCAGGTCACAGAGACATTCTCTAGGACTAAGAGCTCCCACTGAAAATGTGAAGTCTATTGATCCAATGGAAATTGTTGCAACAATTGCACCACTTCCAACATGGATGACCATTAAACCTTAAGATCAAATTTCTAATATTCTAATACAGATGCAACCAATTGCAAGTGTCATTCGGAGATTGAGATACAATTATTAGACTTTATCTTATCAAATAAGTAAGTCAATTTCAATGATTATATGTAGATTATTCTGATGTACTGTCCGATTCCTTCTCTAAGGATTCTAGATAGATTTGATAGTCATACTATCAACACATCAACTTATTACAGTATTGGCATTCATCCAACTCTTTGGATGTCATATGGAAGTCACAGAAGTATAGTCAACTCTTTGACTATACTTCTTACTTGGGTCCAACCCATGCTTCCACTTCACTCCCTTTATCTATAAGCAACCATTGCTCAAGACAAAGGATCTCTTATGTTAAAATCAAAAATTTCAATATAAGAGTATTTCAACATTTATACATGCTTCATTCAGTTCATACAATATGAATATTATGAAGCTTCATGAATGACTAGAGTATAGATAGTAGAATGACGACACTCATTGTATCTACATCCATTTAAACTCTTAAAACTTAGGTTCAGGTAGGTACTCAAACAATTTGAATATATCATCTCTTATAAAGCCACCATTCTGCATAATGCAAAGAACCATGTCATTCATGATTGAGAGCACATATGTATGCCAGAACATCTTCTTAGATTTTATAAGGATTATTTGATAATTATGATCATTGCCGACATGTCACTTCAAAAGTACATTCGATGAGATCAAGACGTATAGATACATACAAACCCTAGGATTTTAGTCCTATTGTCTATTTAATTATCATTCCTCATTATTATGAGGAAACTTGCACATGCAACCACATACATTATGTGTCCAGTTGCAATTACAATATCTGGATCATGGGTCCAATCCATGATATTCTACTTGTTATTATTGAAAATAACATTGAGTGGGATTAAAGAAGGATTATCTGAAATAAGAAATTTGCATAAACATATATAAATATATAACTTACTTTGATTTAGGAATTTTTATATCAAAGTTGTCTTGCCATGTCAACAATGAAAGTTCATTCCCTTAATCACTTTCAATATAAGAGATATACTTACCATTATATCTCAAGCAAGATTTGGGATCTCTTTCCTTATCTTTGTTACATCCCAATAATATGAGAACCTGTTACTCGGATAAAAAGAAGCGGGAACACATTCCGCCTTGCAAGTCCAACTTGCATCTCCCAATTCGGTCTTTGACACCCGGGTCCACCACCCCTAAGGTGATGTTGACCCGTCATTAATTGAACCAACCGTCAACAGGAATACAACTCGCTATGCGCAATCCAATATCGCCCCAATAATATGAGGACCCGATATTGGGGTCACTACACATACATCCTTACTCTTTAGAGAAGTGACGAGCCCGATCCAAATGGATCGTATGCAGGAGCTGTCACTTCGGACAGGCGTCTCCCACATACAATATCTGGCGACGGAACCCTTCTCCTTGACGGGAGACCATGAATGTCACTTATGTGATCCTCCACCTCATATTCAAATTTTAATCAATTATTATGAATCTTATTCACATAATTAATTCTTCCAAGGGAAATACACATCTATTCATAATAGAGTGTTTTTAATTGGATATAATTAACTTAATCACATTAAATTAATTATCAATCTAATTCAATCAACGAACTTGATTTTACTTGAATATATGGTATTATCTCAAAGTACGTATTAATTCGAATTTTAATAATTAGAAAATACATCATGATCTTTCAGGAATCATTCGTTCCCTACCCGTTGTCATGATCAGTACCGGTGGGAGTGGGACGGACCGCAACCGGTGCGACCCACTACCCCAACGCTCCCCGACTAGACACCATATCCGCCTCGGGAAAAAATAATGCCGAGCCAATCACTTTGTACCTTAGATGATCATCGGTTTTTCAACCGAAATTATACCATATAGTAATAATCAAAATAATTTTGATTATAAGGAAATTTGCTAACCAAATTCCCAATCCTATTCAAGCAAGTTGTTTATTGATTGTGTTTTCAATTATGATCTATATCAAATCTAATCAATTTATTGGTTGAGACCAAGTCAATTAAGGAAATAATCAATATTAAATATTTCTCAAATATTTTCCATAATTATTTAATTAAATTAACAATTAATTTCACTAATTGACAATCACATGGTTCTTGATTAGGAATGTAATTTCAGCAGTGACCCCTACTTACTAAAATTACCATATCTCAATCAAATAAAATCCAAATTAGACAAAATCAGTTTCCAAAGATTTCTAATTTGATTTATGACAGAACCTAAGTGATATTTCACGTATTTCTAGGTGGATCAAAACAATAATTAACTCATCAATCCCGTTAAGATTCGCAGTTCCCGCAACAGTGAATACATGTTCATTAAAACGACCATATCTCGAGCAAACGGAATCCAAATTACGTAAACTCAGATCCTATGGTTTCCTTATTTAATGGGAAGCAAAATCTAACTTTTGTTTTCGTATTTAAACAATTTAAACAGGGCAGAAAATAATCACTAAACAGATGTGCGAAAATGAAACGCGACAAAAAATTTCGCAACCTTAACGAACCCAAGTCGTCCTAGGTTTACGGATCGTATCCAAAACCTTCGACCTAAGGCTCTGATACCACTTGAAGAATATGAGATAATCCTCAAGCGCATCACGGAAGCGTGAGCATCGTATCAAATACGACGAAGAATGACTAGTCAGACTAGTTTCTATGCAGCAGAAATTAAAATTTTTTCATGCGACGAAACCACATGATCCAAGAACACTTCTCGGATCGTTTCGTATAAATCACAAACAAGTATTAGGGTTACCTCTTGAAGCGTGGTTGCGATCGAGTCTCTAAACAAAGAGACGTCCTGTCTCAAGTCGGATTCGACGGAGGAGACGCTTGCGAGCATGTTGATGAAACACGTGCTTCTCGCAATTCATGTTGATGATCCAAGCGGCGGATCTCCTGATCTCAGCACATGAGATCCGACGTCTTCTTCACGAGCGAGGTGCACCGAAGGAGATGGAGATCCATGAGCAAACGATCGGGCATCATAAAGACGACGCTGCGACGATGGAGACTCTCTCTAGGGCATCCATGGTGGACGACCATGAGAGAGGATGAGAGAGGGCTGACGTGTAGAGAGAAAGAGAGAGAGAAAGAGAGACTTATGTTATCTCGTGTAAAGAAGAGCAAAGGGGTGCCTCTCCTTTTATAATATTTTGGGATCCATGGATCTCAATCCATGGGCAACACAAATCCAATGGCTCTCATTGATTGTGTTTCTTTTAATGGCTAAGATTTGTGTTGATAAAAACCAACAACAATTAATTTAATTTAGATTGAATCTATATTGATAAATCAATATAAATCAATCCCAAATTAAATCAAGCAATCATGGAGATTATTGGAATGAAGATTCCTCCTTCCATAATATGGGATTTGGTGGCAATCTCATGTAATCTCATGATATCTCATGAGACTACATTATTCCATGGAAACCTCCAAGATTTACAACAACACTTGTTGTAAATTATTCAACAAAAATAATTCATAATTATTTTATGAATATTGCAATCTAGCCATTGGAAAATTGTGAATCACATTCACAACTCAAAATGGAATGTAAATTACATTTTCAATTTAATATCCAATGTGAATCCAATTCACATCAACATTTAATTAACAAATGTAAATTACAAATAGCTCCCTTTTATATATTATAAATTACATTTATAATATATATGGTTAATATGGATATTATTACCCACATTATTCATATCCATGATAATTAAATCACATTTAATCATCTTGGATCTCTTTTCTCTTGTGCCCAAATATTATGAATCACATTCACATTATTTACATCTTTGATAATTAAATCACATTTAATTATCTAAGACAACTCTCTTTATAATATGAATCGAATTCATATTAATCATGATAATTAAATCACATTTAATTATCCATTTTCTCAATGCTCGGATACTTATATCAACAATGAAAATATCCTGAACTCTTTCAAGGGTAATGCGCTTTATCCGCGAATACTCGGAGATAAGGACATGGCGATTGTATTGTTCCACGTATAGTGACTTGGATATTGAGATCACATCTCAAATCCAGATCTTGGGCCTCCCATAGATGCTTGATTAAATCAAGATCGCAAATCTAATCTTCTCATTATATCCGAAGCACATTAAGATCAATGTCCAACATTTGGACCAATATCAGATTACTTCTCTACTGAGAGGAGTCACTAAAATCCAGACCCATTTCATTACTCCCTAGGAATGGAAGCGTCATGGTTATACAATCGTTTATGATCACATCACTCTCAAGTATTCCCAATACCTGTGCATCCTGCATACTGGAAGACCCAGAATAAACCTGAAGTATAAGATCAATTTTACACTGTCTACTTCATAGTTTTATCATTAAGTTTCTCATTTAACAATTGGGAGTTGGTATCGATCATATACATTCCAAAAGCATATATCATACCCATGTGTTGATCATATACTTTCCAAAAGTATATATCAAACCTACATATTCAGTCAAGCTTCTAAAGTGAGACGACCGTGCGTGAAATTTGATTCTTCCCAATATCTCATGAGTGAGCTCATGTCTTCCGGTTCAGTAACTGAACCTGTATGATCCCTTTGAGAGATCATATTACTCATATGCCCTTTCATGCACACCATCGCGCCGGTGTATAGACCTTGATTAGGTCATTAACCTATTGGTCTGCCAAATGTACATTAGTAACACATCTATCTCTGGTCAGAGGATGCGTTCCTATATCGACAGTATACGATATAGGACTTTGGTTATCTCGATCTCGTTAAGTCAACTCTTTTACCTAACTAATCTGACACCTCCGAATCTCTATTCCTATACAGAGGACCTGCATCAAGAGCTTGGTCAGATATCATACTAACTGAGAAAGGATTTCCATCTCCTACTCAGGCTGGAGATCATCTCTTGACAATCATTTGATGGTGCTTGATGAGTCCTCAATCTAACTCATTAGATGTTCATCCAAACACCAGCCTCTTTGATTCAATATTTGAATCAACAACTGTATGATCATCAAGATGGCCATGGTACATAACCCTAATTGTACCAAGGGACCTATTATGCAAATTATGTATTCTTCATTTCAGATTGGGGAATGATATTCGCAATAACATTTATTGCATAATGGCTCACCGTGGGCTCGCGTGGCCAACAAGGGGGAGGGCCCAGGGGGCGGCACGGGGATGGGGGAGGGGGAGCAGGGGGCGGGGAGGGGAGGGGGCAGGGGCGGGGGCAGCGGGCTGGGAGGATGTGCGGGGTTGGGCGGCGCGGGCAGGGGGAGGGCCCAGGGGACGGCACGGGGCAGGGGGAGGGGGAGCAGGGGGCGGGGAGGGGGTAGGGGCAGTGGCGAGGATGGCATGCTCAGAGGAGGTGCGGGGCTGGGAGGGGGCGGCCCGGGGGAGGGAGCACGGCGTCGGGGAGGCGAGGGGGCAGGGGTAGGGGCGGGGGCAGCGGGCTGGGAGGGGGTGCGGGGCTGGGAGGGGGTGCGGGGCTAGGCGACGTGGGGCATGGGTGGGGGCTGCGTGCTGGGAGGAGGTGCGGGGAGCTCGGGGTGGAGCTGGGCTGCGCGGGGCGGGGGCGGCGGGCTGGGAGGAGGTGTAGGGCTAGGCGACTCGGGGTAGGGGCGGGGGTGGTAGGCTGGGAGGAGGAGAAGGGAGCTCGGGGCGGAGCTGGGCGGCGCGGGGCAGGGGCGGGGGTGGCGGGCTGGGAGGAGAGGAGGTTGGAGGAGGAGGAAGAGGATGGGAGAAGAGGATGAAGAAGAAGATGAGGAAGAGTGTATAAAATGACCATATAACCCTTTTTTTTAAAATTAATTCCGCTTATGTCCTCAAAGTTAACGTTCGTTTGCACTGTGGATGGACGGTCACTAACCCGAGGGGCGCAAATGATAGATTAGCAAGAAGTGAGGGGCACAACAGATATTACCAAAAAGATAGGGGCATAACTGATATTGCGATATGTCGGAGGGGCACAAGTGATAAAAACCCTAAATATTAAATGATTTTATTAATTTTAAGTTATAAAATAAATTTTTTATTATTTTATGTAGTATTTTATTATTACTTTTATTTGCTTTTTCAAGATTATTAATTACAAGTTAATTTTTAAGGTTTCATTTATAGGTATATTTATCTATGTTTTAAGTCTTTTATTTTCACTTTGTATTTTTTATTTTATTATTTTATTCTCTTATTTTATAAAATTATAACATATTTTTATATACATAAATATATGTTTATTATATTTTTCTGATGTATTACATATACATAAATAAATAGGTATATTTATTATATAGGTACATGTATTGTATATTCATCTATGTATTTTATGTTCTTATTTTATTTTGGTATTTTCTTTATGGTTTTATTTTAGTTTTAATAAGTACATTTATTATAAATAATATTTACAAACTTATAAAAATATAAGATTATAAGAATAATAAAGAATAAATTAGATGAATATTTTATTCAAGTATATTGTACAATAGGGTCCAAAACTTAACTTTCACACCTTAACTCCAAAAAATATGAAACCACCTTTATTAAATAACTTATTAAAAGTTATATATGATTGAATTGATTTTGATACATTTTATGTTTTTATTTTGGAGATATGGGTCTGGGAAGTTGGGTTTTAGAATTTATTTAGAGTATAAAATGTACAATGTATATTATTTTTACATAAACTCAATTTTTGTATTTTTATTTGTATTTTTATTTACAACTTTCATGTACAAAGTTTCTTTAATTGAGGTATAAAAAGTAGAAAACAAATAGGTGCAAAAAATGAAATATTGATGAATTAAAGAATGTAAATTATTGGTGACTTTTGGCCCTTATCTTCCCCTACTTTATTCCTTATCGACCAAATCAGTTCTTGACTTGGTCTCAGGGCTTACGGTCATAAAAATATCTTTGACATTTTATTCTTTTTCTTTTCTTTATTTTATAATTTTGACATTAAAAACAATGTTTTATATAGTATTTATACATTAAAAATGGAAGTTAATTTGTGCAAATTAGCGCTATTTACATGCATTAGCTAGGGTTTTAATTGCTAAAGTGATAGATTAAAGGTGATGAAATGGAGATTCATCACCTTTCCTTTGCTAGTCCCTAGCAAATACTTATGCAATAAGTGCAGAAAAATAAAAATAAAAATAAAGAAAAGGATAAGAAAGGAAGTGGATTAAATTTAATCCTCAAACTTGCCGTCACAAAATCAAAGTTTGGAGCTTCAGTTGGACCTTTGGATTTTTAATTCAGTCGGAACCTTATTGGGAATCAGATTTGAAATACAACAACCTTCGAGAATCCCAAAACTCTGCTCAAGTCTCCTCAATAGCCAGGTCAGTATACTTCAACTCGTACACAAACCCTTATGACTATGAATCTTATTTGTACAGTGTATGCGATAGTGACTCCCCTCAACTGAAATGACAAAGAGGCTGACTTCTCCAGGATGACAACCCAATAATTCCCCAATCCAGTAACTCCTTCTCGAGGAGCGTGGTATTCCCTTCTCAGTTCAAGTGGCAACTAGCTCAAGAGGAGGGGGTGAAGAGAAGAATGGACTGTAGCTAGTGTAGCTACCTATCCTAGGATGCATGACCAGTGTAGTCAAGTCACCCAACTACAGGCTCACACGATATGACTTTGAATCTCAAGCTTGCTTATTGACTATACAAATATGTACACTCTGGCAGACATTTTATTTTCAGTCAGGCCTGCCCACTTTTTTGGATTTTTTTTGAAATACTATATACAACATCATTTACATAAGGAGTTTTTCCTATTGATCTAGTAATCTATCCTTCTTTTGAAGCATTATTGCAACCCACACTCTCATGTCTTTAGACGTCTCTACTACTGGACGGGTTGGGGTGCACTTCCCTCCCTAGACGATGACAAATGTTTCCACTTATGTGCATATCATACCAACAAATCCAATCCCCTCCCCACTCCAACTGAGTTGAGCCAAGTGAAAGGTGTACGTGTCCAAGTTAGGTCATTATCAACAAGAGCCGTGTGTGTGCTCCGAAATACTCTACTTACGTAGTCAAGAATACATTGAACCAAGTCTCACTGTTATCAAAGAATTAAGTCAACTAGACCTGTAGTACCTCAATTCCAATTCCTATAAGATTCTTGTGATTAGGTAGTTTTGAAGTCCAAACAAGCTCCAATCTTCAGATTTTACTTAGACTTGTTCAATTATCAAGCTCAATCCAAAAAATGCGAATGCTATGTAAATGCTATGCACAATGCATAAAATATTTTTGTGATGCAATTTTCAAAATTTTAGACTTTTTTATGGATTTTTGAAAAAAGGTTTCGCATTTTTTATGCAATTTTTCTAAAAGATTTTTGCAAATCTTTTGTGATTTTTTTTAAAAAATTATTTTGGATAAACATAGGAAATATTTACACGGAGATGCATCTTATATTTACAAGAGTTGGGTTTTTAAGAATTTACAAGGTATGTGTGATTATTTTTATAAATACATATATACAGTTAGTGAAGAATTTTTGTGTGATGTTATATTCCTCAAACTTATTTGAAAATCATTTTACAAATAATTTTGAAAACTATAGTCCAAAATAGGTTTTGCAAATAATTTTTATAAACATTTACAAATATTTGAAAATTATTTTGCAGAGGTTTTTCAAACAGTATGCATATATTTTTCAAAATATTTTTCCAACCATTTTCCGAACCATTTGCAAATCGGTTTTCAAAAAATTTTATTTCACACAAAGAAAAGAAACTTGTACTAACAAAATATTTTTATAAAGGTTTAAAATATTTAACAAAATATTTTCCAAATAGTTTTTAAACAGATTTTCAAATTATTTTTCAAACATTTTGCAAAAAAACATTTTTACCTGTTTTTTAATCAGTATGTACAAAAAGAATTTTGCAGAATAATAGACATCTTTTATTAAGTGATTTTGATGAATTTTATATAGTATTTTATGCTGTACTTTTAACCTTATTTTTATTAAAAATATGAAAGTATGAGTTATGGCTAAAGTATATATGCATTATACGACCCCCCATATTTAGCTTGAGCTATGTCTTCATAGATCAGAGAGAAAAAGAGAAGACATAAGTCGTACTGAGTATAGAAAAATCTAAAGAATAATCGAATAAGGAATGGATGAACGATTGAGAAGTTGACCGTCCCCCTATAGGATCAAATAATCCTAAGTATAGCAAATTGTACACAAGGCAAGGGGGGTCAAGGGTGGGAATGAACAGATTATACTCACATTGTCTCCCCATGTACTTAGGGTCAGATATCCCTAAGTATAGACCATAAGAGGAGATAGTGGAGGAGATCAAAGAATGAAATAACTCGGGGTGTACACCCCCTATATTTAGTACAAAGTACGTCCTAAGTATAGAAGACTGACAAAAAGGGGCGACACCTTTTCGATAGAAAAAGAAAAATAAAAACGAAAAGAAGAAAAGATAGATGAAGATAGAAGAAGGAATCGAGGAGAATGTACATATCACTCCCCCTATACTTAGGGTAAGAGAACCCTATAGGAAACAACACGAGTGATGAAACAAAATGAAGAATGAACACTGGGCTCATCCGCTCCCATACTTAGGACAAAGTATGTCCTAAGGAAGGCACACACGATAATGGGGTGGATGAGTGATACGGTGGATGGATAAAGGAAAACAAATGCGAATGTACAAGAGTATGGATGTATAAAGGTCAAGAAGGTCGAAATCGAACCTTCTTGAGAGACCGCCGAGGAATGGATCTAACAAGGTGAAGGTCGATATCAGGGTCATCAGAAGACACAACCCGACCAGGATCGATCGGGTGAAGATCCTCAATGGTCTCAAATCAGAAAGGCACAAATTGGTTAGTGGAAGTAGTGTGGTCTGGTTCGGCCTTGGGTGTCTCAGCTAGGTCAAAATGAAAAGGGATGAACTTATCCATGGAAGTAGTCAGGTCTGTTCCGTCTTGTGAAGTCTCACAAATATCGAAATGGAAATGGATGAACTCATCATCGGAAGAAGTAAGGTCAAGTTCGTTCTGCGAGGTCTCTACTAGATCATCTTTATCATTAAAAGGCCCGAATTCATTGATAAAATCAATAAGAACAAGTTCGACCTCATCAGTCTCATCTAAGTCTGCCCTTCGCTTAAAGGTATCAATTGTGTAAATCCCGCGGATGTCATCAACACAATGCCAGTCATAGGAAGAGGAAACTCAGAGGTCTGCGCTTTCTGAGTCTTCCTCCCTTTGGAGGAATTCTCAGGTCTCATCATCAATCATAAAGCAAACCACTCTAATATCAAAAGATAAGTCATAGTCCTTGGGGTCAGCTAACACGGGCACACTCTCGTGGGATGCTGGTCTCTGGTCAGTAGTAGGTGTAGTGAAAAACACATCACTCCCAATATTAAAATGGAAGCGAATCTCTCCAAATCCATAATCAATAACGACCCTCGCAGAGGCGAGGAAAGGTCGTCCCAGGATGATTGGAGCAAGCTCCGTGGGGGTGGAGGTCTCCATGGGCAATACAACAAAGTCTGTAGTGAAGCTCATGCCCTGAATTAGAATGATGACATTCTAAAAAATACCCTTGGCCTCTTTATTGATCGATCAACAAATTGAACAATCATCCTGGTTTTCTTGAGAGGCCAAGATAAATAGACTGTACTAATGATAAGGGTATTATATTAATCGATGTGTAGCTGTCAAGGCGAGTGTTATCACATGAATGGTCAGAGATGGTGCAGTTCACAAGAGGTGTGATAGTGTTCCCTTTCCTAGGATAAGGGTGATGGGTGATGGCGTGGGCAGTAGCCATGGTCAATATATGATGCTCATATATGCTCCTACACTTCCTCTTCTTGTGTTGAGGAGCATATAAATGAGGCATGGCCTAGCGAAGTGGAGCTTCAATGATCTCATGAATAGCGACCACCACTTCAGGTTCAATCAGCATTTTTCTGAATTTTCGAACCTCCTCTAAGGGAGGAGATCGGAATCATCATCTACGCAAGGATGACTAAGAGCAGTCTGTATAGTGTCATCCTTTGTGTCAAAGGTGAGACAAGGGGTGAGTGAGTGTATGGTCAAAGAATCTAGCAGATGGGTCCTTTCCTCACAGTCTGAATCAACAAGGTGTCTCCTAAAATCTTTTATGCTCCATTATCTGGGTCAAGTGTTCAAGGGTGGACTCCATGAGAGGTGACTCCAACATATCAGTCTTGGGTTGGCAAGATGGTGGGCAGTGTAAGAGTAGTGGTTGTGGGTAAAAGTCTGAGTTCTGAAACTGTGGTTGAGGTGAATATGTACAAAAATAAGGAGTAAAGTCCTCCTAGAAAAATGGAGGTGGACCGGCTGGAGGGTACGAGTGATCCACAAAGTCCGGATAAAATTTGCTCCAGTCAACCATCTTTGAAACAAAAGGAAAATGATTGGGAGAACACAAAGTCAAATCAGGAGATGTGAGAAAAAAGGCACTAATGCACACTGACAATCGAGTATGCATACAAACAATCAGAAACAAACTCACACAAAACAAACCCCTCAATTCACCTAATCAACTCAGCGAAAACCGTTAAAGTTTGGTCTTTTTGTCTTGTCTGTTTTAGAGTTAGGTGAGAATACAAAATTGTACAAATACTTAAGAGGCCTGGGATTGGGAGCACTAACCTTAGTGTGCATGTGAGAAACTTAAAACGAATACAATGGGGGGATTACTCTCCCCAAGATAAAGATTTTTCTTTTGGGTTGATTTTAGGATCGAGTAATATTAAAGTCCCAATTTTATTTATTATCACTTTTTTGTATTTTTAATAGAAATACATGAGCTTAATGAGGAGTCAATCTTTTAAGCACCTATGTGGTCAAAATCAGAGGAAGAGAGGCGGAAAAATAATGCAAGCAACAAACTGATGATGAATGCTAAAGCGTAAATGCTCATCTTGCCTCCAGCTCTCTACATGCATGGATGCCAAGCCAAATTGAAACCTATACTACATGGGAATGCAAGCCGATGAAATCACCCTAGATGAGAATATACTATTAGCGTGAAGAATTATATACTAATTATCTAGAAATGAGACAAAGGTCCGACCTTCGATGCCACTCAGTGCCCACCACAACGGGTCGTGCACGCGCTGTTTTCGACCTCTCTCGGCACACGGTCTCAAATCCAAATAAATAGAAATTCAAAATTTGTCTAAGTCCAAATGAGACTATAGGTTCACGCAATGATAATTAGGTGTTTGGCCTTAATCTATCGTCAAGAAGATCATACAACTAGGGCTCATTCACACGAAATAAATAAAATCGTGAAACAAATGAAAAGAAAAGCGACAAAAATGCGAAAAATCGGTGAGGCCCCCAAAGGAACAATCCCTCGGGCAGTGGACCTTGTGAGATGTGGCAGAGTGTCCTGAATATTACAATAAATGATCTCTCTCCGACTTTAAATTATAACTAAATGAATGAAATAAAAATGCTAAGTAGAAATGTCTTCAAAAATCCTCCAAGTCTCCTTTGGTGTTAGGTCAGAAGTAGCCTTTGCTTCATGTGGGTGCGTAGGCGCTCCTAGTAAAGTGCCTTCCTCGATCTGCAGTACCTCGCAACAAAGTCAAATAAAGAGATGTGATTAGACAATTCAACAGTTATATCAAATAACGTAGAAAATAAAAAAAGGAAAAATATGGACAAAAGAGATAAAGAAGACACAATCAAGTAAAACCAATTTATGCGTAGCTGCTCCCTGGCAGCGCCGCCATTTGTTGAGTGGGTTTTTGCCAAAGTCTTGTCAATCCACAAGGCGGATCAACAATCATCGAAGCGACCTCAGACGAAAATCCTATTCAAACAATAATTAACCCACAAATGAATCTAACAATAAAATATGTGGAGTTAAAATTTATTATAACTCTAAAATAAAGGTGTGTATATCTGCAAGTATGTGTAGAGGTGTTGACCGAAGATCTTCGAGGTTGGTTATTAATGATATAAAGTTGTTGTTGCGATCCCCAAAATTCCCAGCAGCTCAAACAAACAAATTTTTTGTTTCTCAAGCCACAAAATTAATTAAAAGAATAATGAACCGAGAGAAATTTACTACTTATTTACCTGTATAGCTAACAGGATCGGACTCAAGGAGGCTACAATTCCCGAGGGTTATTCAATTAATCAAAAAAATCAATTAAAAGAAAACAGAATCTCAAATGCAAACTATTTTGGTTTATGTGATTTTTTTATCTTTTTCATTTTTTTTATTTCTAATTTTTTATTTTCATATTTTTCAAATTTTTAATGATTTTGATTTTTGCAGTTTTTTATTTTCAAAAATATTATTTTCAAAACAATTTCCATGCACAAAAGAAATACATTTTTTTGGATTTTTCAAATATAACAAAATGCTTTAAAATGTTCAAGTAAAATATTTTTGTGTTTTTATGATTTTTTTGTTTTTGTAAATTTTTAGAGATTTTTAGATTTTTTAGGGTTTTTAAAATGAATATAAGTATGGAAAAATGCAAATAGTGAGTATATAAAACATTCTTCCAATTTAAAAATATGAAATGAAATAAAAAATTACTAAAATTATTTTTTCTAGACAGGAAATTAAATAAACAAAAACAAAACTACTCTAATTTGTTTTTGGAATTTTCCAGACAATATTTGAATTTTTATGAATTTTCAAATTTCAGATAGATAAAATGACACTATTTTTGGTTTTCTAATAATAAGAAATGAAAATAAAATGCATTAAAAAGGTGCCTCTTTATAAATGAGATAAACATTGGGGTGCTTTTGCAATATTTCCAATTTTTTAATACCCCTAGGGTTTTGTAGTGCAGCTCTTCTGTTTCTTTGTTCGTTCTCAACCAAAGGAGACGCCGCCGCCGTTCTTCTCTCTTCTTGCACCATGGGTGGCAGGCACCGATGCTTGTGCGCGTCGGTGCTGGTGGTGAAGCCGCGGCGCGCACACGCGGCGGCTTTAGATCGACGGAGGAAGGCTGGGCGACCGGTCGGTGGTTTTGTTATAGACGCGATATGAAAGGCAGCGGGCGCCTGTCGTAGCTGCTATTTTTTTATTTTGTTTAATTTTCAAATAGAAACAAAAGATTTTTTATATATATTGTTTTTTTAGTTTTTAAATTTTTTTATCCTTATAAAATAAATGTTAGGAAGAAAAATTTTATATTTTTTGTTTTTTTATTTTTTTTGAAATAGAAGAGGACTCAAACACGATGCATCATCTATGTTTATTTAAATAAATAATAAAAATTAAAAAATGTGAAATGGGATCCGACGAAATGGAAGAATCGAATCAGAGTCTTCGACCACCGTGCATGGCCGGAGTTGAGAGATCGTGGAGGATAGAACATGAACATGGAGAGATCGAGAAAATGAGATGAAAAATCAGAATTGAAGGTGGATCAAATCGTGATGATGGATTCTAAGATCTAGAGAAAAAAATGACAACGAAATAAAAATGCGAGAAATAAAACTGCGATTAACCTAGGTTAAACAATAAGAAAAAAGAAAGATGGATCTCACCTTAAGAGCGGAGAAGACCGTGATTGCGTCGACGAATGTGGACTTGCTATCACCGGACAGCTTGGAGGCTAGGCACCCTTCTGCGACAAGATAGCTCTCGGAGAATAGGCTCCTCTCACCAAAGATTGATCATGTTGAAATGTGGGAGAGGGAGCCAGATTAATAGATAAAGAATGGAGTTTGAATTTTTAAAATTTTGAATGAAGATAAGAGCTAAGAGAAAAAAATTGAAATGAGATAAAGTTAAAATTATTTACAAAAAGTAATTTTTTGTATTTTCATCACTTTATTAAATTGAATAATAAATGTTAATTTTTTTTATTTTTTATGGTTGTTATTCAAGAATAGAAACTATATACATATACTATATATATGGTACATTATATACATTATTAAATAAGGAAATTTGTTTTTTGGTTTAAATTTTTATTTATTATTTAATTTTATTTTAAATAATTAATAAAAATATTTACAAATATTACAAATACAATATGTACAAATAAATGGTAAAATTGCATAGACCATCCCAGAAAATCGACTTTTCATCTGTAAATCCAAAAATTATGAAATCACAACCATTTTAAAGATAATTTAATTTAGAATACAATGGAAGTGAGTTTGATTCAATTTGAGTTCATATGGAGCCAAAATTGGTCTTTCAATTATCGCTTAATGTCGTTTTTCGAGTGTGGTTACTTTTATTCTGTACATGATTTTATTTTGCAAACATTTTTATTTACAACTTTTGTTGTGAACATTATTTAGTTTGAGGTCAATTTATGTACAAATAAAATAGTGTAAGTATACAAATATTTACAACACACACAGTTTTTGGATTTTCTGATTAAGGACCCTATCTCCCCCTACTTTATTCCTGGTCGATCTGGTCAAGTCTTGACCTTCTCTCGGGGTTCGGGTCAGCCTGTATCTATTACATATATACAATCTACTTTTCTTTTTTTAATTTTTCTTTATTTATTTTAGGTTAAAATAGTAATAAGTGTACAATATTTACACACAGATGCAAGTTGGTAAGAATATGGAGTTAATATTATATACAGATGTTTTATAAGGGATTTTAAGCTAAAATAAATGAATAAAGATGATGAAATACATATTCATCCCCCTATGCTTTACCTTTTCTAGTCCCTTAGCAAACACTTATTTGAAAAAATAAGTGAATAAAAAGAAAAAAAGAAAAATAAAGGAAGAATAAAGGAATTAGGATAATATTGAGTATTAAACTCATCTTCATAAAATTGTAGTATGGAGCTCTGTTAGACCTTTGGATTATTAGTATGGCGGAACCTTAAGGGAAATGGATTTAAAACCTAACAGCCTCTAAGTTCCACAAGACTCCTATTCAGGTCTCCTCTATAGTCAGATCAGAACAAGTCTTCATACACAAATTCTTATGACTATGAATCTTTACATGTACGGTGTAAGTGAAATATAGCTCCCCATCTCAAAAGTAGGAAAGAAACAACCTCCGTCAACAAGGAAACTATAGTCCCCTGGTCTAGCAACTCTTTCCTTGAGGAGCAGGGATATTCCCTTCTAAGTTCAAGTACAACCAGCTCATGAAGAGGAGATGGAGAAAAGAATGGACGGTAACTAGTGTAGCTACGTATCCTTGTATGCATGACCAGTGTAGCCAAGTCATCCAACTGTAAGCTTACAAAAATTTGGCTTTGAAGCTCTTATTATTTTCTTTTTTCTTTATCCTTGTATATATACTTCGCCATGCATTTTACTTTTCAACCAGGTCTGTCCACTTTTGGAGATTCTGCATTTTCTCTCTCTTTTTTTTGAAAATATATACAAGGTACAGTATGTACATAAGGAGTTTTTCTTCTTGAGCTAGTAGACTATCCCTCTTTTGAAGCATTATTGCAACCCCACAGCATCCTGTCTTTAGACCTCAATGTTACTAGATCAGGTTGAGATGCACAACCCTCCCTAGAGGAAGACAAGAGGTTCCACCTAGAAGTACTACCTCGTATGCTACTCCAAGCCAAAAGATTCTACCTCGTCACTACCTCCTCCAGGAAGAGATTTGTGTAGAGTGCTTGTCCAAGATAAGCCACAGTCTGAAAGAATCATGCGTTTGTTGTTAAATATTCTACTTAGACTAATCAAGATGACATGTGAACATAGTCTTATAGACTCAGAGAATTAAGTCGCTAGGATCTGAAATGTCTTAACTCCATTTCTTATAACTCTGAAATTAAGTGGATTAAGGCCTAACTAAGCTCAATTCTTCAATTTTATTCTAGACTTAGTTTAAATGTCAATACTATCCTGAATAATGCACATGCAAATGCAAGAAAATATGTAATATACAAAAAGAAAGCTTTTTATAAACCATTTTCTAATTTTGAACTTTTTATAGGTTTTTGGAAAAGAAAGTAGAAATGATGCACATTGAAAACATTTTTTATGTAACTCTTTTTTATAGATTTTTGGTTTTGTAGTTTTTTTTTTCAAAAAGAAAAAGGGTTAGTAAAATATATACAAGTATATACAAGGATTTTTTGTTGTTTATTATTATTATTATTTATTTATTTTTTGTTTTTTGTTTTGTTTTGTTTATTTTTTTGGTTTTTTTGTGCTGTCTTTTTTGGTTTTTGTGTGATGTTTTTTTTGTTTTTTTCTTGTTTTTGTTTTTATTGAAAGGTGATCAAAGTATATAAACACATATGTGGATTTTACGAATTTATATACATATCCCCAAAAATAATTATATTAAAAGTATGAGTTATGTCTAAAGTATATATACAATATACGACACCCCCTATACTTAGCTTGAACTATGTCCTCATAGTGATCAGAGATGGCAAAGGAAGACATAACTCGTGCTAAGTATAAAAAAGTGAAAAGACTCCTATGCTACAATGACTCAAAGAGAAAATAAAAAGAATAGAATGCGGTGATCCTCCTATAATTAGGATCAAGTAATCGTAAGTATAGAATACTGTATAAAAGGGGAAAATCGATGCAGAGAATGTACGGACTCAACGGAAAAACACAAAAAAATGATATGAACAACATCACCCCCTAAACTTAGGGTAGAGTATCCAGTATAGAGTTATGAACAAGACGAATATGAACGACACAAATCATTCACCCCCTATACTTAGGATAAAGCACATCCTAAGTATAACATATATACACACGCACACACACACACACAAAGAGAGAAAAGGGGTGAATGATAAAACAAAAGAAGAAAGAATGAAGCAAAAGGATATACAAAAGGTTGTCAGCTCATGTATCAGACACATAAGATGGATTCAAAAGATCATCATCTGATACCACAGATATAGAATCAACAATGGACAGGAATGTATCAAGATCTAGATATGGCTTCAGCAACTGTCCGTTCATAACAAATGGCTGTGCGTCAGATGACAACCCAGATATGACAATACTCCCATTGTCACGTACAACTCTCAAGATGAACGGTCCTGCCATTTGCTTTTCAATTTTCTTCGAAACAACTTCAACTTAGCATCAAATAACCAAACTTTCTGATCAGGAGAGAAGGTCTTCCTTTGAATGTGTTTATCATGCCAATGCTTGACTTTCTCCTAATACATGAGTGAGTTATCATATGCAAAGTCTCGGAATTCCAGTGATCTATTCAAATCCAACTTCCTGTTCTTTCCCGCCTTCTCATAATCAAGAATGCATACACGGAGTGCCCATAAAGATTTGTGAATTAATTCCACTGGCAGGTGGCAAGGCTTTGCATACACCAGTCTGTAGGGAGACATACCCAAAGGAGACTTGTACACCGTCCTATAAGTCCATAGAACCGAATCAAGCATCTGGGACCAGTTCTTCCTATCTGGACGTACAAGTTTTTGCAATATTGTCTTGATCTCCCTATTTGAAATTTCTGCCAAGCCATTAGTCTGAGGGTGGTAAGGAGATGCAACTTTGTGCTCAATGGCATATTCCTTCACAAGCTTCTTTACTTCTATTAATGAAATGGCTTCCCTCATCTGAAATCAACCGTGTAATAATGTGGTCCTTGAGAAAGGAACACACTGTATGACTATCTGTGGCTTAGGTGGGGATAGCCTCTACCCATTGACTAACATAATCCACAACGAGCAGGATGTACTGAAATACCTTACTGATAGGAAATGGGTCCATGAAGTCTATGCCCCAAGACTTAAAAAATCATAAATATGTATGCATCTTAGGGGCATGGTATATTTGGAACCAACGATTCCTCCCATTTTCTGACAGTTAGTATAACCTCGAACATACTTTGTAGAATCCTTAAACAATGTGGGCCACCATAGGCCACTCTATAAAACCTTTGCTACCATGCGTTTCCCCGATTGATGTCCATTAGATTCTAGTTTGTGATAGTTCTCAAGTACACTGGTGTGTTCCTCCTGAGGAATGCAGCTTCTCCAGATACAATATGCACCCTCGTGAAATAGGTACAGATCCTCCCACTAGTAATAATGTATCTCTGATAGAAATCTGTCTACCTTGTACTTCGGCTAATCTTGTGGAATTTTCTTGGAGACAAGATAGTTAACAATATCAACATACCATGGGAGTGAGTCCACATACAACATGGACTCATCTGGAAAGGTTTCGGAAATAGGGATCGTGTTCTACTCAGAGGTCTCTGCATTCGTGATACGGTAAAGGTGATCTGCCATAATATTTTTCATTCCAGGTTTATCTCGAATCTTTAAATCAAATTCCTTGAGAAGAAGGATCCATCTGATAAGGCATGGTTTGCCATCCTTCTTTGCTTGCAAGTATCGTATGGCAGTGTGATCCATGTATACAATAAAGTGGGAACCGATGAGGTAAGATCTGAACTTCTCTAGCCCAAACACAACTACTAACATCTCCTTCTCTGTACCTGTATAATTCTGCTGTGCTTCATCTAGAGTCTTGCTAGCATAGTGTATAGAAAATGGTATCCCATCCCTTCTCTATCCTAAAACAGCTCCAACTGCGAAATCTGAGGCGTCCGTCATACTCTCAAAAGGAAGAGTCCAATCCGGTGGTTGTAAGACAGGAGAACTATAACCATTTCTTTCATCTGATTGAATGCAAGGAGGATTTTCTCATTGACAACAAACTCACTCTCCTTACACAGAAGCTCGGTCAAAGGTCTGGTGATCTTGCTGAAGTCCTTTATGAATCACCTATAGAATCCTACGTGTCCCAAAAATAACCTCAACTACTTCAAATTCTACGGTGGCTCTAACTTGAAAATCACATCAATCTTAGCTGGGTCAACCTCCATACCATGTTTGGAGATGACATGGCCCAATACAATCCCATTAGTCACCATAAAGTGACTCTTCTCCCACAAGAGCACTAGGTTTACCTCACAATAACGTTGAAGAACTCGGTCTAAATGAAAAAGACATGTGTCAAAACTATCCCCGTAGACAGAAATTGTCCATGAAGACCTCAAGAAAATTACCCACCATGTCGACAAAAAACATCCAACATACACCTTTGAAATGTAGCGGGGGAGTTACACAATCCAAAGGGCATCCATCTAAAGGCGTAGGTGCCAAATGAACAAGTGAAAGTAGTTTTCTCCTAATCCTTAGGAGCGATAGCAACTTAGTTGTATCCCGAGTACCCATCCAAGAAGCAAAAGAACTCTTTCCCTGCCGACCTCTCAATAATCTGATCAATAAAAGGCAGCAAAAAGTGATCCTTCTTGGTAGCTGAGTTCGGGTGTCGGTACTCTACACAGACACGTCATGAAGTAGGTACCCGGGTCGGAATCTCCTCACCACGGTCATTCTTTACTATCGTAATCTCGGATTTCTTCGGGACCACATGTAAAGGGATGACCCCTTGGAATCCAAAATGGGATATATAAAGCCATCATCACACCATTTTCTGATCTCCTTCATGACAACCTCCCTTAGATTTGGATTTAGACGACGCTGACATTCACGAGAGGGTTTACAGTCTTCCTCTAGGTAGATATGATGCGAGCACACTGCTGGATTAATCTCATGAAGATATGAGATATTCCATCCTATGGTTTTGCAGTTTCTCTCAAGAAACTCTAGCACATGAGATTCTTGTTCAACGGTTAACTGCGAGCTGAGGATGATCGAAAATATTTGAGGGGGGGGGGGACCACAAGGAAGGCATATCTCAACGTTGATGGTAGAACCTTGAGCTCAGGTGGGGTCTGAATCGGATCTACAATAACCTCTACTACTGTAATAGTAGATGGTATATGATCTGTACTCTGTACTGTCCACCTTGGCTACTTACGGCTTAGCAAATAGAATATCTGATAGATCTGCAATGAATGATCTCTGCTCAAAAAGGAGGGGCTCATCAGGGTGTTCAACATTCTTATCAATTAACGGCTCAAATATCTCAGCAATAATCTCATAAAAATGTCTCTCATCTATGCATAAATCAGGAAATTCAACGAATGACTCAGATATCTGGACCTCAAAACTCTCAGAAGGAGGCATATCATCATTAATTCCAGAAAAGCGTGTCAAAGGAATATTAGAAGGTGCCTCTAGAAACTCAGGTTGATCCCCAGAAATCAACTCAAACTACCCATCAACAACTAGCTCAATTGGACCACCAAGGGAACTCATGTCGACTGTGCTTTCCATAGAGTCCTTTTGGGAAAGGAACTCCTGGGTATCTATAAAAGTGAAAAGACCTGTCTCTTTGAATTCAGCAAGAAAATCACAGCCATCTGGCTCTGATATAACTTTCTCTATATCATCTGCTGCTAGTGGTGGTGATGGTCTAGGATCAGAGATCGTCTCAATATTTACCTTATCACTGCAAGAATGAAAGATGATCTCTCCAGTACCATAATCAATTGCTACTTCGGCCGTTCGGAGGAACGGTCGACCTAGTATGATCAGGGTATGGAGTAACGGTGCAGGTGTGTCCATATCCATGACAACAAAATCAATAGGGAATTTCATTCCCCGCACCATTACAATAACGTACTCTAAAATATCTCTTGGCCTCTTAATCGATCTATCAACAAACTGAAGGATCATCCTGGTTGTTTTAAGAGGTCCTAACAGAAATTCAGTTAGTAAAGAGGAAGGCATGAGATTAATTGAGGAACTGCTATCGAGAAGAGTACGATCAAATTCTTGATCAAAGATATGGCAACAGATGTAAGGTGCTCCCTTGTCCTTCTTTTTAGGCGGGATGTTACTAATGGCCTGAACTGTGGTCATGGTCAAGATGTGTTTCTCTGTTTCATTTCGTCTGTTCTGCCTTGGTTGACGCTTTTGTGTACATGCCTATTTCATTCTCTTTTTTACTGTACGCATGTATTCCATGGCCTTAAGGAGCGGCATCTTTAGAAAGATGTTCTGTAAGATCTCATCCACTCTCGGATCAGATAGGACTTTTTAATTTTTGAATTTTATTAGATTTGGGAGTAGAAGGAAATGGCACGGAATCAGAATAAACATGCAAACGTTCATTTCCATTATTCAAAGTAGAATCCTCATGTACAAAAGGACAACCAGAATTAGTCTGTACAATGTTGTCCAAATTAGGTGAAGGAAAAATAGAATCTAAAACAGAATGGGATGCTGCTACTGGTGAATAGGAAGAATCTGTGACTGGTATATTCTCCCTTGCTGATGGTGATCTACATCTGCCTGGTGAAGGTGGTGGTGAAGGCGGTGAAACTCCAGACTTTGGTGCTGCTACACTGGTCCTCTCGACTGCTGGTGAAAGAGATGATGTGGATGATAATGCTCTCTCAGTGGTTCGATCTCCCAATCCCAACTGCTGCGTAGGCGGCTGCAATCTCCTACCGCTCCTGAGATGAATGGTGTCAGATAAACATGTAAAATCAAGGGACATACTTGTCTCGTGAGTGGGTGGGTTATTGAATACCTGCTCCTTGCTCTGAAGTTGTTGGGGTTGGCTTAGACCTTGTTGGAATCAGTGTCTTGGTGTTGGTCAGGTCATCGATCCTCTAAGTCAGTTCGTTCATGTTCTTCATGAGCAATGCAAGTTGGCCTAGCATTGGATTGATTGAAGGGGCCTCAGGTTGCTCCTTGATTGGTTGTCGCTGAGACTGATAGTACGGAGGCTGTTGGTAACCATACATATTCTGATAATGAGGAGGAGGAGGATACTGTCCATGATATACAGTCTGCTGCCGGATAGGATGAGGAAAATACATAGACTGCTGCTGTGGCTGGCCTTGTCTCCAGTTTTGGAAATGCGGTGGAGACTAATAGCGAGGCTGGAACTGTTGATGTTGGTACTGCTGCTGCCTGCCTCCTTGAAACTGGTGGGTGGGTCTCTGACCTTGTTGTGAACCCAACTGGCCTTGCCCTGATGGACGGGGCTAGTTTCGCTCACGGTCAAACCAGATGTTGTTCACCTCCCGAATGATACGTGGAGGTGGAGATTGCTGCTCAGGAATGTAGGATACTTCCTGTTGGTAAGGAACTATCTAATGTCAATGTTGCTGAACCTGATCAGGTGTCTGCACATAGTAGACATGCTGAATTGTGGATGGTCCTCCGATACTCTGTTGGGTGGAAGAAGTCTGCTCCCTAGTAGAGGTATCGGTTACTGCGCTCACACTGTGGACTGCACTGATCTTACTCACAAGAAGCTCCAGGTGCTTTGTTATCTCATCCAGCTTATCCAGATTCTTCGTCCTCTGTTCGATCACTTGAAGATTCTCAAGCTCCTTGGACCGTTTCTCAATAATGTCCACTTTGGATAGGTAGTTTCCAATGATAGCTCGGTCAGTGTTGTCCACATTATCCACTTCATGTAATGACGTCATATTGACAGCCTTGTGGGGTACTACAGGGGAGGTGACGGGGTGCTTCTGAAAAGCACGCGAAGAAGAAAGAGCTGCTGAACTCTCTGCCATCTCCTCAAAATTTTGGTAAAGGACATCCTCATCCTTGTTGAAGTGGCTCCCCCCCCACAAGTGGCATCTACCCGCTTCTGATTCTCTATGCTTAAACCCCCAAAGAAATTTTGCACAAGGCTATTCTTTGGAATATCATGATTGGGGTATTTCTCCATCAGATCTTTGAATCTTTCCCATGCCTCATGAATAGGCTCCTGGGTATCTGGGAGAAATTAGCAATCAAGGATCGCATTTGGTTGAGTCGTCCGGGCGGGTAATATTTGTTCAGAAATGCGGACCTCAACTCTTCAAGTAGTGACAACCTTCCCCAAGTGATTCAACCAATATAAAGCTTTGTCCATCATACTGAATGTGAAGGCAGTCATCTGCACTACCTCTAATGGGACATTTGGGTAGTGTACTATTCCACAAATGCGATCAAACTGCTGGAGGTGTATATAAGGTTCTTCATTAATATTTTTATGGAATATTAAGAGAAGAGGTAAAATAGTAGGCTTAAGCTCGAAATTCCCATGAATCGCAGGGATTTGTATCCAAGAATTTGTGTGTCTTGTCCCTAGATTATAAGCATCTTTTAATGTAGGCTTAGCCCCATGTTATATGTTAGGGTCTTCTCCCCCATTCCCACCTCCAGGGTTGTTTCTATCCTCCTCTCTCATATCTTCTCTTTCCTATCTCATCTCGAGTATCATCTCTCTCAACATGTTCTGAAAATTATCCCGCTCTGTTAACTGGGCTTGAATTGACTGAATGGAGGCTAACATGGTGCTGTTGATCTCGTTCTGCTCCGACATGGTTCCCTTTCCCTTTGGTGGCATCAAGTGTCTGGTGTATGACTCTGAAAATGTGCATGACGCTCGATTAGTGCTCATAATTGATGGAGTCTCAGATATTAGCTTGAGACTAAAGCCAATCTCAAATAGTGGGTTTATGGATGTTGTGAAGGGTGAAGTGGAGAATGAGGAATATTCGAGAAGTGAGTCTCCCCGAATAGAAGGTGAACGACTCAAGGTGTATAATGAGTTCGCAGAGTTTGAACGAGAAATACTCCGATCTGACATCTTCGAAATCAATAGGCAAGAGGCGAGAGCACGGAATTCAACGCAAGAGTGAAAGTGAATGAAGGTGCACATCACGTAGAAGGATCTCTATCACTTGCAATCAAACACAATACAAACCCCGAGTTCACCAACTCAACACAATGTGAAGACCGTGAAGGTTCAATCAATTATCTTGTCATTTTTTTTGAGTTTGATGAGAATAAAATCTATCAGAGCGGTTAAAGCGAGCTGTTAGGAAGCCAATGCTTCCGGGAGGCTGTCCAATCTCACAACTAGTTTTTCCAAACAAGTATGGGTGCAGACCATTTATCGGTTACCCGATCTGCCCACTCTGCTAAGGAATCCTAGTGTGTGGGCTGCTCTCTCGCTGCAAATAAATCAAACAAGGTGAGGGTTACTCTCCCCAAAATAATGATTTTTCCTTACATTTATTTTAGGATTGAGTTTTCTTTAGCAGTCCTGAATTTTAGGCAATTATCACTAGGTTTGAATATTTTCAATGAATCACTTACAGAGTGTCCAATTTCCTTTTTAACTTATATGAGTAAAAATAAGAAAGGAGATCAGAAATGCCAATGCACGATTAAACACAATGATGCATGTAGAGGTTAGAGATGCATGCCTTATCGCCAGCACTCTACATGCAGGGTGATCCGCGTAAAATTTTAATACAAAAAAGTAAACTATCCAATATGCAAATACAAGAGAACTGTCCTAACAATAGCTTCTATTAATGAGCAAGAACAGGTTAATTGGACCAAGTCCAATTGTGCTCTATTCTATAGGTAATAAAATTCTTGTTTAGATTGTTTGGACCTAATTAATTACCTGGCTCAAGCAAATTAATTAAAATAATCAATAGGTAACTCACGAAATCTGCATGAAACAAAGAAAAATAAGGCGATGCAAACAAAAATGATGAGGTCCCCCAAGTGCATTGGCACATGGTGAAAAAGACCCCGCAACAAATGAATGTTCGTTTACAAGAGTTCAAATGCTAAAAATAAATAATAAAAAAAAAATCTTTTTTTGGTCTCATTCAATTCTTCTTCTCCTCCTCTCATGCTATCTTGCAGCTCAGTGAAGAATCAAGTCGCCTCTACGTCGCTTGGGTGCTTCGACTCTCCTAGGATCGCCTCTTTCGCTCCGCGGGCCCTCACAAGAAAAAGAAAAGAGAGAATGCATACGAAACACAATTATCACATATAAGCAGAAAAAAAGAGAAAAAATGAAATAAAATAGTGAATATGAACAATGGAGTGAATGTGGAAAAATATAAATAACCATGTACAACCAAGAATAGCAGGTCAAAAGAGAAACCTAAGTACCCTCGCCGTGCCTCCCTGGCAACTGTGCCATTTTGTTGACCGGCGATCTTCGAGGATTAGTTATTAATGATATAAAGACGTCGTTGTGATCCCCAAAATTCCCGGCTCAAACAAACAAATTTGTTTGTTTCTCAAGGCACAAAATTAATTACAAGAATAATGCAACGAGAGAAATTTGCTACTTATTTACCTGTATAACTAACAAGAACGAACTCAGGGAGGCTACAGTTCCTGAGGGTTATCCAATTAATCAAAAAAATCATTAAAAGAAAACAGAATCTCAAATGCAAACTATCTTGGTTTTTTGTGATTTTTTTGTCTTATCCTTTTTTTTAATTTTTTTATTTTCAGATTTTTCAAATTTTTAGTGATCTTGATTTTTGCAATTTTTTATTTTCAAAAAATATGATTTTCAAAACAATTTCATGCACAAAAGAAATATATTTTTTTGATATTTCAAATATAAAAAATGCTAAAAAAATATTTAAATAAAATATTGTTGTGTTTTTGTGATTTTCTACTGTTTTTGTAATTTCTTAGATATTTTTAGATTTTTTTGGATTTTTAAAATGAAAAAAGCAAGTTAAAATGCAAAAAATGAGCACACAGTACTTTTCGCAATTTAAAAATATGAAATGAAATTAAAAATTACGAAAATAGTTTTATGAAAACTAGAGGAAATTATCTACAAATAGGAACTGAAATCACAACTTTTGGATTTTTCTGTAATTTGTTATGATTTTTTAACATTTTTAGTTATTTGTATTTTTGGGTTTTATACATAATTAATATACGAAATTTGGAAAGGAAATTAAACACACAAAAACAAAACTACTCTAATATTTTTGGAATTTTTGAGACAATATTTGAATTTTTTTATGAATTTTCGAATTTCAGATAGAGAAAATGACAATGTTTTTGATTTTTTAATAATAACAAATGAAAATAAAATGCAATGAAAAAAACTATGTTATGAAACGGGAATCATCAGGAACATGTCACAATTTTTTCAGAATTTATTGAGCAGTCATAATATTTATTTCAATGAAAAGACCAAACAAATTTAAAGTCTGGAAACACAGGACTGAATTAAAAATATTTATAGTTTATGTATTAAAAAATAATAGAAATAAAATAGAGAAAAAAATTCAATTTACCCAATATGCGCATGCTACGCACTTGACTTGAGCTCCGGCGGGGGCCACTTTGTAAATGAAATAAATACTACAACGCTTTTGCAATATTTCCATTTTTTAATGTCCCTAGTGTTTTTCCAATGCTGCTCTTCTGTTTCTTTGTTTGTTCTCAACTAAGGAGATGCCGTCGTCATTCTTCTCTCTTCTCGCGTTGCGGCTGGCAGGTACCGATGCTTGTGCGTGGCGGTGCTGGTTGTGAAGCAGTGGAGGGCATATGCCGAGGCTTCAGATCGACAAAGGAGGGCTGGGCGACGATCGATGGTTCTACTATGGATGCGTTGTGACGGGCGACGAGCACCGCCTGCAACTGGACGGGCGACGCCTGCCGCAACTGCAATTTTTTTTATTTTTTTATTTTCAAAAAATAAACAGAAGAAATTTTTTTATTATATTTTGTTTTTTTTTATTTTTTAAATGTTCTATCCCTGCAAAACCAATGTTAGGAAAAAAAACTATATGTTTTTTTTATTTTTTGAAATAGAAGAGGACTCAAACACGATGCATCATCTCTGTTTATTTAAATAAACAATAAAAATTGAAAAAGATGTGAATGGGGATCCAACGAAATGGAAGAATCAAATCCGAGTCTCCGGCCATCGTGCATGGCCGGAGTTGAGAGATCGTGGACGATAGAACGTGAAAGTGGAGAGATCGAGAAAATGAGATGAAAAATCGGAATCGAAGTTGGATCAAATCATGACGGTGGAGTCTAAGATCTAGAGAAAAATGGCAACGAAATAAAAACGCGAGAATCAAAACTACGATTTACCTATGTTAAAAAATAAGGAAAAAAGATGGATCTCACCTCAGGAGGGAAAAGACCATGATCGCCTCGACGAAGGCCGACTCACTGTCATTGGATAGCTCGGAGGCTAGGCACGCTTCTGCGACAAGATATCTCTCGGAGAATAGGCTCCTGTCACCAAAGATTGATCAAGTTGAAACGAGGGAGAGGGGGCCATATTAATAGATAAAGAATGGAGTTTGAATTTTTAAAATTTTGAATGAAGATAAGAGATAAGTGAAAAAATTTGAAATGAGATAAAGTTAAAATTATTTACAAAAATTATTATTTTTTTGTATTTTCGTAACTTATTAAATTGAATAATAAATGTTAATTTTTTATTATTATGGTGGTTATTAAAAAATTGCAACTATATACATATACTATATACATATGGTACATTATATACATAGTTAAATAAGGAAATTAGTTTTTTTTGTTTTAAATATTTATTTATTTTTTATTTTTATTTTAAATAATTAATAAAAATATTTACAATATTTGCAAATACAATATGTACAAATAAATGGTAAAATTGCACAACCACCTTAGAGAACCGACTTTTCAATCGTAACTCCAAAAATTATGAAATCACAACCATTTTAAAGATAATTTAATTTATAATACAATGGAAGTGAGTTTTATTCAGTTTGAGTTCATATGTAGCTAGAAATGGTCTTTCAATTATCGCTTAATGGCTTTTTCCGGATGTGGTTACTTTTATTCTGTACATGATTTTATTTTGCAAACATTTTTATTATTTAGGACACATTTTTATTTACAACTTTTGTTTTGAACATTATTTAGTTTGAGTCAATTTATGTACAAATAAAAAAGTGTAATTATACAAATATTTACAACTAAAGACCCTTTCTGCCCCTACTTTATTACTAGTCGATCAGGTCAAGTCTTTACATTCTCTCGAGGTTCGGGTCAGCCTGTATCTATTACATATATACAGTCTTCTTTTCTTTTTTTTCTTTATTTTTTCTTTCTTTCTTTCTTTATTTATTTTAGGTTAAAATAGTAACACATGTACAATATTTACACAAATATGCAAGTTAGTAAGAATATAGAGTTAGTATTATATACATGTGTTTTATAAGGGATTTTAAGCTAAACTAAATGAATAAAGATGATGAAATGCAGATTCATCAAGAGGTCGAACTCAAGGAGCAGAATGTATAGATCAGGTAGATGAGTGCAAAAATGATTGTGTGTGTTCTTCTTGTCTATTGTTTTATTATTTTTGTTGATTTTTAATTTTATACATATATTTTTATATTTTTGTCTTTATAATTTTTTATATTTTAATTTCTGATTTTTTTCTTTTTATATTTTCAGATTTTTCTATTATCTTTTCTTTTAAATATATAATATAGGAATATATAAGGCTATATATACCATATATGCTAATGTAATTATAAATACAACAAAAATATCAAAATATAGGAAATAAAATACTTTTAGGTTTTAAGTTTTTACTATTTTTTAGGAGTTTTATTAAATTTTGCTAATTTTTATGTATTTTTAAATTTAAAAATACCCCAAATCAGGGATTAATTAAATAGGTTCAAATTGAATTAAGATTAAAAATAGCAAAAAAAGTTCAAAATTCTTCAAATCAATTTTAAAATATAATTAATAATATAAATAAAGTTCAAAGAAAGAAAAATATATTTTTGGAATTTGTAGAATTTTTTACATATTTATAACGAATTTTGGGGATTTTTATTTTTAAGAGTTTTCTTTTTCTATAGGGTTTTGGCTTTTGGAGTTAGAAAATAAATAAATAAAGTAAATATTTTTTGGAATTGTTCAAAAGTTTTTATATTTTTTTGGTATTTAATATGGCAAACATGGAATACTTGTGCTTTACTTGATCTTTATAAAATAGATAAAAGTTCCAAAAAGCAAAAATTAAAATGTGGCGTGATTCTACATGCTAGCAAGAACTTAAACCTATTTTGGTGTGAATTTAGGAGCATAATTACTAATTATAAAAATTATAAAACATGCACAAAAAATATTGAACTAGTAGGGATGTAATTACAATTAAAAATAAACTTGAGGGCTATCATATAAATACACAAAAACTATACAACCGCGGTTCAATTTTGAAGTACAGAAAATAAATAACCAAAGGCACAAGGGCCTTCCTACAAAATGCGCACTTCACATGGATATCCATGTCAGAGCGCTGGTAAAGGACCATATAACAATTGTAGTAAAGTGTGGGGTGCCCTGTGCAAATGTACCAACAAGTTTTATACTAATTATAATATTTGCAGAACTAAATATAAAAATGGAAAGTGAGGGGTATGGGTAAAGTTTATCGCTAAAGAGGTGCGAGCGGATGGTGGCGATCAAGCCAATTATCCACGCATCGACGTGTCGTCGACTGATACCTCATCGATGTCCAACGACTTGGATTAGATCCAAGCATGGATCTGATGGTTTTGGCAAAGCTAGATCGGACGATGCCTGCAAGATTTGGGACTTGGTTCATGATCGAACAATGAAGGAGACCCCTGGAAGAACAGGGAAGAACTGGAGCTCGGGTCTCCTTCAATCACTCGAATCTTGTCCCACCGACCTCCTGTTGGGCTGCTGGCATGCTCTATCCATTCGTGGGGTTGATCTGCAGCAGAAGGAGCTCCCAAATGGGTTCGGGGCTCATTGGTGGAGCCCTAAAGATTCTAGGTAGCTATAGCTGAACATGAACATCCAGGAGTGCTCAGATGCACCCTTCAGGACCTGCAAAGGCGTGCAATAACACGATAAGAAGAGGGTGAAAATTCCTGGATTTTATTGGGTGGTCGGTTGAGGTGGAATGGGCGAAGGCGACAAAGTCCGACGTAGGGTGGCGGAAGGAACTCGAAGTCCAGATCCAAGGAGGAGCTGGGTGGTCTGATGTGTTGAAGATATGAAGAAGAGTTGGGGCAAGGTGATGGAGTGGTCTCGAAAGTCGGAACATGGAAGCACAATGAGTCACAGGTGGCCAGAGATCTAGAGCTCCGGTGAAGTTTTAGATCCTAAATAAATGTTAATAGTACACAAATGGATAACTAAAATCATTAAAATAATCCTAAATACTACAACTAACTCGAATGGCCAAAAGCCATGAGCTGGGTACATCGACGACGACTTACTGGAGATGGCTGGGCACGCTCCCACCTAGCTCCTTCCTCGCTGCGAACAACGGTGGAGGCTCCTGTCACAAGCCTCAACACAACAAAGGTGCTTCGATAGGTCGAATATAAGGGAATGTGAACCAAAAAGCAAAAATGGTAAATGAGGGTCTATGTACAAACAAGGCATTAGGGAGGTCTTCGAGGTGGCGTGCAGATCGAACGAAGAAGATATGGGGGGAGATATGCACATGCTGTGGATCTTGGAGGTACGCGGAAGATTTATTGTGAAGGGTTTAATCATCCACGAGGGGCGAACGATGGGTGGAATTCGAGAAGAGAAGGAGGAAGTCAGACCTGACAAGTCTAGGGGGTCAGGTGAGATAGTTGATCGGAGTCAACATGCGAAGTCACCTAGTTGGTCCACGTGGACCAACCAGGAAAAACCATCCCAATAAGTTTTCTAAATTCAATATTAAATATTAAATGTTTTTATTAATTTTAAATTATAAATTAAAAAATATTTATTATTTTATGTAGTATTTTATTATTATTATTATTTATTTTTCAAGGTTATTTGTTACAAGTTAATTTTTAGGGTTTCATTTATAAGTATATTTATCTATGTTTTGAGTGTTTTATTTTTATTTTGTATTTTTGATTTTTTAATTATTCTCTTATTTTATAAAATTATAACTTATTTTTATATACATAAGTATATTTTTATTATATTTTTCTTATGTATTACATACACATAAATAAATAGGTATATTTATTATATAAGTACATGTATTGTATATTCATTCATGTATTTTATGTTCTTATTTTATTTTGGTATTTTCTTTATGGTTTTATTTTTGTTTTATTATGTACATATATTATAAATAATATTTACAAAATTGTAAAAATATAAGATTATAAGTATAATAAAGATTAAATAAGATGAATATTTTATTCGGGTATATTGTACAATAGGGGTCCAAAACATAACATTCACACCTTAATCCAAAAAATATGAAACCGCATTCATTAAATAACTTATTAAAAGTTATATACAATTAAAGTGATTTTGATACATTTTGAGTTTTTATTTGGGAGATATGGGTATGGGAAGTTGGGATTTTGGAATCTTATTTAGGGTATGAAATGTACAGTATATATTATTTTTACATAAACTTAATTTTTTTATTTTTATTTGTATTTTTATCTATAACTTTCATGTACAAAGTTTCTATATTTGACGTATAAAATGTAGAAAATAAAATAGGTACCGAAAATGAAACATTGATGAAATAAAGAATGTAAATTATTAGTGATTTTTGGCCCTTATCTCCGCCTACTTCATTCATTATCGGCCAAATCAATTCTTGACTTGGTCTCAAAGCTTAGGGACATAAATACCTTTTGCATTTTATTCCTTTTCTTTTCTTTATTCTATAATTTTGGAATTAAAAACAATATTTTATGCAATATTTATACAATAAAAAATGGAAGTTAATTTGTGCAAATAAGGGCTATTTACATGCATTAGCTAGGAATTCTAATGCTGAAATGATAGAATAAAGGTGATATGGAGATTCATCAACTATGCGGATTATTCTAAAAAAATACACATTTGATAATTGGATTATCATAATTAATAAACAAGAAACAACTCCCATCTATTTATGGAAAGAAAAGGGGGTGCGCAGGGAGACACATGTCACCATAGTTTTAAAGTCCATGGATTGTACTCTAAGTTAAGTTGTTGCATAATTTATTAATTATCTTTATTTGGTAATCAAAAGGAGATAAATATAGTTTAATTTCTTGGTGAGCAAGTAATTAATCATAGGCCTTGATACATGATCCAAGGGGCATCAATGTGCATGCCTACATGAAGAGAAAACTCTTCTTAGATGTATACACCGAGTATATAAGAGAGGGCATGCCTATCTATTTTGGTACTCAATTAAATGCTTAATCCCTTTATAATTATTCCATTGCCTTGAAAATCAAATGAAGAAAGACGTATTGAGATATTATTTCTCTACATATCTGCTCTTCATGCCCTAGACATCCACCTTGTTAGGTCTCTCTTTTCTCCTTTATCGTGGCCTTGTGGATGAAAAAATCGACTCCTTTGTTCTCCTTTTGCATGAAGAAGAATCGAATTTGTGCGGCAAAATCAAGAGCTTGATCATCCTTGCATGTACAAGATCAAGAAGAAGACATCGAAGTTCGTGGGAAGCTATATGACTCATCATCGTGCCTACAAGAGACTCATGTGCATATCAGACTTGATACGGGAGGTCTCTTTCTTTAGAGATTGATGCTTCAAGAGGTAACCCTGATCTCATCTTAATATTCATTAAAATATTAGAAATCATGTTAGGAAATATGTTTTCCTAAATTAATGGTTTCGTAAAAGTGCAAAAATGTTGTGCTGGAACTTCTTGTGAATATGATGAACATACATTATTTTAAGTAAATATGTTATTTTCCATGTTTCCATGATGAAAAGTTCATAAGAATTTTATTTACTTCATTCATGACCTCTGTCTGCCAGTTTAAAAAAGTATGAACCTGTATGGCTCCTTCGAGAGATCATACATCTCATAATTCTGCAAATGCACAACAACGTGCCAATATATAGACCTTGTCTAGGTCATCAACCTAATGATCTACCAAATGTGGTTTCTCAAACGTGTGCGTGCGAGCACACACACACATACACATACACACACACATTTATCTCTTATCAAAATATGTGTGCTTATTCATGATAGTATAAGATACATCTCTTTAGTACTAGATCTTGTCAGGTCAATATTTTGTGTTAAAGTGAACATTTTGACTTTTAGTCAACATACTTTCGATCAATATGTGACCTCTTTGATCAACATTTTTAATTTTTGTGAACAAGTTGACTTTGGCTCACTTTGTCGTTTAGTTAACACCTTGACATGACTAAATCGATATCTCCAAATTTCTATTCTTATGTAGAGAACCTGTATGAAGAGGTAAGTCCTAAATCATCTTTACATAAAGATCGTCATCTCTCTCTTAGACTATAGATCATTCTTAAATATCATTTGACAATGCTAGTCGCATCCTTGATCTAACTCTTTAGATCTACAACCATGCATTAGCCTCTATGATCTAATTCTTTAGATCACTAGTTGCATGATATCAAGATGTCCATGGTACATTACTTGAATTGTATTAAGAGACCTTTATTAAGTGGAAACACAAACATTTAATTCAGATAATTAAATAAATCAATTTTTCTTGCATTAAGGGGTCACTAAGGGCTTATAAGTCCAACATATTATTCCAAAAATGACGGTTGATAGGATTTTTATGTAGTTTAAAATGATGATTTTATCACATCATTGTTGTTCCAAAAAAATAGAAATTAAACAAATAAAAATACAACTACTAGCGTAATAGAGACATGCAAAATGTAGAGCGCAAGTAGTGGTTTGATCCACAAGGACCTAGAAAGCTAAACACAATTTAATTTGATTTTCTAGCTTGATTTAATTCCTAAAGCAAGAAAATGAGAATATATATTGAATTAATATTAAAGAACATTAAAATAAGATGAACCCTATTTTATAAGGATTGACTTGCTTCTTAACATTTTTGAGAATTTTCTAGAATTTTTCTGATTTTTTATGATAATTTTTAATGCTCAAAATAAGTTCATAGGGGCATAACTGTAACTACTATAGAAATTAGGGCTTGATTTGTAATTGAATAAAACTAACTTGAAACTAAGAGGAGTAATCTGTAACTTATATAAAATAAAATAAAGCAACTAGCAAATTATATTAAATATATCTGGAAACTAAAGTTATCATAAGATTCTACTCACTACAACTTTGCACTCATGTCCAGCTTAAATTTAGTTAACAAAAGGCATGTAACAAACAAAAGAGACAAGATACAAAATAAAAAGGTATTTTCTTTGAGCCCTAGAACCAAAAATGGGGAAGGACATGGTGTGCGACGGTGCGGGGCTGCACACGGGGCAACACTGGGCGGTGTCGTGCAACTGGAGAGGAAGGCATCGTATGGTAGTAGGGGGTACATATGGGGCGACTTAAGAGGAAGTCTGCATGCGACGGTGTTGGGTTGTGAAGGATGGAGGAGCGTGGGGTCGTACGCACATTTGAAGTAAGGAACACGTGCGGCGACGCTGGGGTGCACGGTCTAGAGGTGCGCTCCAATGCAGAGTCGTACACGTGGTTGAAGGAGGGACAACATGGGTGGCAACACACACCTGAAGAGGAAGGCCGCATGCGGTGGCATGGGAGGAGTGCAGCAACGACGCGCGAGGTTGGAGAAGGTGGGTTGCTCGTGAGCTGGAGGGAGTTGGCCACGTGGGCGTGTGGTGGCTTTCCTGGAGAGAGACAAACCTTGATTTGGAAGACGGGTTCTTCTCTCAAAGCATGAAGATGGAGGTGGAGGAAGATGCTATGTTGAATGTGGTTGTCCTCTAGGTCCTCCTTTATTCAAGGCATGGAGATAGATGAGGGAGATGGTCTATTTTTCTTGTGTTGTTCCTTGTGTCCACTCCTTGCTTCAAATGTATCTTCTCTTTATACCCAAGTCTTCTTTCATTCCTATAGAAGTCAAGAGATTGTGCTCAGGATTTGTGTTTTTACCAAGGAGATTTATAATTTTTTGGAACTGTACGACAAAGATTTGCATTATATGTGACAAGAATCAAAGAGAGGAACACGTCTACCATTTGCATTTAGATATAATAAGTAAACATGACATATATCTTTCCATTAAGTATAATAGGAGGTTGGATGTGGCATCCATATTTTTAATTGGGAATAAGGAGAGACTGGATATGATTATGTGTAAGACTTAAAATGTTGTGATTGCATTACATGAGGGAGTATGTGAACGGGGTTACATGATTTGGAATTTTAAAAGAGATAGAAGGAGAGAATGTAAAATGTCCATGTTGGGCTTTTAAATACATAATGCTTATATTGGTCTACTAAACATTCGTGGTATGCTATAAGAATTTAAAACGTACATCTTAAATTTGACCCATAGTAATATAGCTATAATTAATATATATTATATTAGGTAATTATACTTATCTTGATATCTAAACATATATTAGTAAAGTTAATATTTAGTTTTTACAGATGTTATATGCCTTGCGTATGGAGTGTATGTAAAGCAATTTATGCATAAATTATGGTGATGTGGGTGTAGAACAGAATAAATTTTTGTGTAACTAAAATAAAGATAATGTGATGAATTGATGATTCATCACAACCTCATGCTTAAATCTTGCTAGTCCTAGTAAGAAAAGATGAAAAACAATGAATGAAAAGAAACAATGAGAAGAAAAATGAGGGTTTGCAGTAGGCACACCCACAAAGTCTTGAGTTTCTAGATTAAAATCACACAAATAAAGAGAGATTAGTAGTGTCAACCCATGGATTAAAGATTTGTTCAAATTATCAACATGACTTGAGTTTTGAGGTTCAATAGCCCTTAAGTTCTAACAAAATCAAAATGGTTTCAGAAAGTCAATCAAGTCAAATCATGTAATCAATAAGCATAATCTTTGACCTTGAGTGGATATAAACAATGTTAGTGAAGTTTTAGCTTTTATGAGTTGAGAAAGTGAGACATCCGTACAATCTAACGAGGTACCCAATGATTCCCCAAGTCTATAGTCTCAGTCCTCACCTGAATTCAGGCATATTCTCATTTCATCCAAGTATGTCAGCATAAAATAGGGTACAACTCATATGGATAGTGGAACTTAATTTTTGGGGTTTTCCGTAGATAGCTTTGGTCCTTTGATCTCATTCTTTTCTTTTTGCAGAGTATAACCCTAAGCCTCGTTGGCCTCTATTAAAAAATTAAGTAGCATCATTTTACTGCTACTATAGCGTATTGTTGGAGTAGGTTTATTTGGTGGATCTTCTTTATTTGCTTGCATATTTGTACATAATTGTTGGTATTGACATTCTGTGGTATTGTGATATGCCCTATTGTTTTTTGTTGTAGAGTTTTTTGTTTTGGGTTTGGCCTCAAGGTAGTATCGGTTTAATATCGACTTCTAAGACACGATACTAGGCTTATTTGTTGACATACCTACATTGGAGATACTATGCTGCATCCTGAATCAGGTTCCTTCATTAACCAAAGATAAGGTTCAGACATAGATCAACCAAGAGGATAACTCCTCACCACAACTAGATTGTAATCGTGTCTCGTAAAATCAACTCAATCAGGCTATGTGAAATGTGCAGTTGTTTAATATCCAATGAAGAGTTTAAGAGTGCTACTAGTTACTTAGGTGATCTAGTTAGATATAAAAGTTCATTTACCGCTAGAGTTAGCGGAACCTAAAGAATAAAGTCCGTGATGGATCTAAAGAACACTAAAACTCATGCTTAGTGAAATTCTGATAGAACTAAGTGTGTTAGAGTCAACTCAGCCTCAATATATGACCTATGCAACAAAGCTTTAGTTTCCCAAAAAGATAGGACAAAAATTGGAAGTCAGGATATATTTTTTTTGGTTTTTTGAAAAGTTTTTTAATGTTGTTTTTGAATAAAGATTTGCATAATTTTATGGTATTTTGGTTATGCAAATATTTTTGAAAATATTTTTGTGATTTTCAAGAATAAACATGCAATTTTGAAAAGTATGTAGATTCTTAAAACATAAAAATTATACAGACACCCCATGCTCATCAAAAATCGTGTTCTCATGGTAAAAACAATGTAGAAACCAAAAAGAGGACCACAAAATATTCGTGGAGTATAATGATGTAAAAAGGTTTAACCTCTTTACTCTCTTTTTTGTAGATTGTATTTTTGGGTTTTTATATATAAATAATTTTTTGGTGTTTTGTAAGGGCTACCAACACTTTAACTCATGCAAATGTAGGAAAAAATACAGAAAGAAAAAAAGTGAATACAATACAATTTAAGAAAAGATACATGTGAGTGATGACCCATGAAAACACATGATTTAATGCCTCAGCTTGTCGGTTTGTTTTCAAAAGAGTAACCAGTGTGGTGAGTGAGTATTGCATCGGTGTTAGGTAGAGGAGTGATGCGTGAAAAAATGCTATATGAGAAGATGACTGGTGTATTAAGTATGAAGGATGATATAGAGTGACTATATAGCATTGGAGTTGTGTGAGCATATCTGGGATAGGAAGGTTGAGACTGGGGTGAAATAGGGGTCTCATGACAGATTGAATGGGTTAGGATAAAGTAGAGGGGTGGGTCGATGAAGGGTGGGTGAGGCGATTGAAAAGAGTATGAAAGGTAATGGGTAGATATGGTGGGTTTCGTTGTGGTAAATGGTGAATGGGGCTGATGTTACAATCAAACATGGCTCCGACCAAGGCGAAGCTAGTTTGATGAGGGAGCGGTCATTCCTGTCATCTCTCAGAGGTGTTGTTATGGGACGATTAGCGTGTATAATGTTTTCCGTGTTGAAAATTTCCTTATAGGTTTGTGCAATAGATCTAAAATGGATATTTTTTTCAATTGAGATAGAGTCATGCATGATATGTCGGAGGTGGTCAGACTAATATCTAAAGGATCCTTCATCAATTAGGCTGGGATAAAATTTTCTTCAAGATCCACTATATCAAAATCTTCAATCCAACCACACTCTTCAATATTAGAGTCAAATTGATATTTATTTCAAGATCCACATGAATCATTTTTCCATTGATCATAAATTCAATCATTCCCTTCCCATAATCAAAGTGAGCTTTAGCTGTGGCTAAGAACATGCGTCTGGGAATGATAGGAGTTTGGGTTAAAGTCTTGGCTTCTATATCCATCACAACAAAATCAACTAGGAACTGATGTCCTTGGACTGTGACAATGAAATCCTCGAATAAGCCTTTTGGTCACTTTACAGATCGATCAACTATTTGTAACATTGAAATATGTTTTAATTCTCATATGTGGTAATGTTCTAGAACCGCAGAAGGTAACAATTTGATTGAGGCTCCATTGTCCAATAAAATATGATCAACGTCAAGATCACCAATCATGCATTTCACCAAAGGAGCACCATGATCTTTCATTTTACTGAGCAACAAGTGAGAGTTACATTGGTGGTTGCCCTAGGTAGCATATATCTCTCAAATTGTTTTGACTATGATTTTCCTTAGCTTCCTTTTAGGTTTGCATTTATCCTTCAAAAGCAAGAGAAGGCAACAACTTGTTCTAATGCTTTAAGGAGGGGAATTTCAAACACAATATTAGAGAAGAGTTTCTCCATTTCTGGATCTGTAGTTATAGGCTTGGTTGTTCTTTTTCACAATGCTTCTGGAAATGGAACAGAAGTAGTGGATGTAAAAGAGTGGGGGGGGGGTGGTGGATTGGTCTTAGTCTGATCTTCTTCTTCATTCTCATATCGTGTCTTAGTTGGTGGGTTGATTGGAGCAGGTGGAGTCCTTCCATTATGCAGAGTAACGACATTGGCCGAACGAGTGGTTTTGCTAGGGGTTGTTCAGTGTTGTGAATACAACTTGTACCTTTGAGGGTTGTGAAGTAGACCCTTGATGGTTTCTAGAATATCCTTGTTGGAAATTTTGAGTATAGGTCTGAAATCTCTGAGGCGTACTATATCCTTGTGGCATGATGAGAAAACCCTATGGCGTTGCATATATCCTACTGGTGGAGGGATAAATGTGTATCTAGATGTATTTTCCTTATTGATATTTGAGTTGGGCAGAGGTTGTGGTAATAAGAATGGGGTGTAAGACTGAATCTCTGCAAATTGTTTCACACTCTCAACATATTGTTGGGCTCTCTTAGCATTTTGTTTCCTGATCCTCTTGCATTTGTTCCAAGACTTTTATAATCCAACCATATTCAGAGTTTTCATTGGTGGTGGGGATTGGTGTTGTGCAATAGTCTGGGCAAATGGTGTGGGGTGTATTCTTTACTGGTTTGAATTCTTCCGTCCAAAGTTGTATAATCACTCCATTCATGTGTATAGGTGTTAGTATGAGGAGTGTATTGATTCCTTTGAATCCAACTGAGTGTTTCTTGGGATGGCTCATCCTCAATCTATAATATGCCATAATTCAATAATTTAGAGTTAGATGTAATTTCACAAAGATTTTGTTGACTATTACTCAAAGCCATGTTACTAACAACTTGAGTGAGGATAACTATTTGTTTAGCCAACATATCTACACTTTTGTAAATTTGAGTGTTTGGGGCAGATCTGGCAGTCTCAATGTTATTGACAAATTTTTTTATGTTTAGAATATATTGATCTATCTAGGCACTGTTAATAGAATTCTCATCCATATTCTCATATAACACCCAGAGAAAATCATCATCTTTGCCCAAATAAATCCCACCACATGATCCATCAACAACTCTTTGAGATGATTCATTCACTCCTTCATAAAAATCTGGCTCCATTTTGGTATTTCATGATGGGGGCATTCCCTTTGAAGATCCTTAAATCTCTCCAATGCTTCATGAATCAATTCATGATGTTTTTGGGAGAAAGTAGATATGGCTTGTCTTAAAGCATTTGTCTTTCTGATTGGGAAAACATTCTTCATAAACGCCACTCTTTGTTTCTCCCAAGTGATGATTGGAGATCCAAAGCCCTCAACCATGTGTCTATTCATATATATATATATTCTTGGTCAACTCTATTTATGTTCATGGTGTCACAAACGGACAGAAAGTCCTGTATGTGTTGGATCATGTCCTCATTGTCATGTCCATGGAATCAGGGAGGAGGGTTATGACAGATGGTTTGATCACATAGTTTCTGACGGCTCTTGGTATACTTATGAATACCCATTCATTGACCTTTATTCCTTTTTTGTTTTTAAATCCTTAAATAAATGCATGTAAATATAGCTAACTTGTACAAAGTAACCTTCTAACCTTTGTCTGTAAATAGTACTTAAATACCTATAGTTAAACACAAAATAAATGGAAAACAAAAGAAAAATAAAGGAAGTGTTGTAAATACTGACTGATGAATATGTGATTCTTCAATCTAATTAGCTAAAAATAGAGCTTCATCTAGATAAATTAGGTTCATTGATATGTTAATATCATAAAATTAACTTTCATGCACTTGTAAGTAATTTTCATAAATTAGCATTCAATTATGCATTCATATTCATCTGCATATTTTCACCTAACTTCACCCATTTATATTAATTCATGCTAACTCCAACTAATAGGAAACCAACTTCATTATGTACAAATCACTACTAAAAAATGCTAACTTGTACATATTCAAAATAATCCCAACTCTAATTTCAGGATAAAAAACCACAAACACTGATATCTCTCTCATACAACATCCAAATGTACTCTACTCACTTTTGAATTAATATACATTCATATATCTACAATTCAAGACCAAATTCAAAAGAATTAGAGTACATTTGTCAAAATTAGATTTTGGGACCCAACTGTGCATTGTACATTTTTATTGACTTTTGACCTATCATTTCATGTGCATATTTCACTCATCTTAATTAATTTCTTTTTCATTTCTTTATTTTAACTAGTGGTTTAACAAATTACATAAAAATAAAAATCCAAAGAAATAAGAAAAGTAATAAAAAGGATTGATTCTGACTTAAGTTTACTGACCTAAATCCACTTGTACATAATCCACTTCCCTAATTTTCTTAGCATTAACTTAATCCACAAAATTATAAAAATGTCATTTGAGCCCACTACATCATTTCATAGCATGTATGATTTTTACATACCTTATTCAATCATAGAAAACCAAACAAAAATCACAAAGATATAAAAATGGTATTTTATACACAAAAAAAATAAAAAATTCTATATCTTTCATTCCATAGTCCATTCACGTTTGGTCCTTCATGAGAATTGTAGATCACATTAAGATGAACATTTTTCATGTTGGACATTTCTGCATTTGAGGTCATTTGATATTTTTAATCTAATTATTTTCTGCATTTTTTGCAATGGTCAACAGTCTGGTCAAAGTAGCATGCCACGTGTCAACTACTCATTGGAGCCACATGGCTCCTGGTCAAACCTACCTCTTATTGAGTTAACTCCTTGTCTGGTCCCGTTCTAGGCACGTGAGCACTCTCCATCGTTGGATCAGGGAGGATCCAACGCTCTTGATCAACATCTTCTCATCTCACCCACATGTGCTAGGCACGTGACACACCCTCACCTTCACTCACATGCCTCGCACGTGATCATCTCCTTCCTACCATCTCCGCCACATCTCCCTCAGTGCCTCACTCCTCCTCCTTAGTAGCACCACTGTGCCTTACCTTCTCTGATCCCAAGCCTTCATCCAAGCTGCTCTCATATCCGGCTACCTAACCTCCTGAAATCCCTAATCCTAATTCTCTCTGGCAAATCCCAATCTGAACCTGACTCCAACAAACCTAATCACGTTACCCCTTCACCAATCTCCTTATCATTTTTGCCAACAATGACCCCGGCAACCTGATCATCCCCTTCCTCTATCCTTGCCAACTGCCCAAATCTCCATCACAACCACCCCTGAAACCCTATTCCTCTACACCTCTCAATCCTCTCTTCTCCTACTTAAACCCATCACCGGTACCCTCAAATGCATCTGTATCTGTCAGATCCATTGAGTAGAGAGAGATATATATAGATACAAAGATATGAGAGTATTAGGGTTCTGACAACACCTTGCAACTCCGATGAGAACCTCCATGATCCGCAATGACACATCACTGCATTGCTGCTTCGAGCAACCCAAGCCTCTCGTGGCTCCACTGTTGCGGTTGAGGTGATTACTAAGAGAGAGATCCATTGCTCCTCCCACACATCAGGTGAAACACTCCTTCTTCCCTTTTCTTTTTCTTCACGTCCTATGTCACACATCTCAATATCAACGTCATCTTTTAACCCTCAAACCACCTTCGACATCAACCTTCATCTCAACCTTCTCAGCCCCTACGCCTTCTGGTTCTTCCTCACACACCCTTTTGTTGTCATTGCTCCACTCCTCCATACTCTCCCGGAGCACCATTATCCAACTTCCAAGCAACACATTAGAGCACCATCGCTTCCCAAGCCAACAAGAGCCCCAGTTCCAGTGCCGACCCACATCACACATTGGATCAAGAACTCACATGATTTGAACCGTCGAAGCGAGCCAAATTTCTAACAATTAGATCGATAAGTTATGAGGTACCAGATTGATCCCAAGCCTTCATCCAAGCTACAAAGCTTCGGATCGACCCGAGGCACCAGTAGCAGACACATGGAGGTTTGCGCCCGAACCACCACCCAGACTAATCTCCCCCATGTGCATCACACACATAAGCTGGAGTATTTACACTAGAGCCCCCACACTCTTCTAGATTTGCCAGGAGATCCCGATCATGTACGAAGTGCACATGACTTTGGAAATTTGTGCAGAGGCCTCCCTTAGTCTGAGTAATTGTAGATATACCCCTGCTTGGAGTCTATTACAAGGAGGTCCCTGCAACCTTGCTAATTTACAAAAAGTCCCTCCAGAAGGGTATAATTGCAAGTTTTCATTACATTATAGTCCTTGAAATTATGAATACTTATAACTTGGCCATTATTTATCAGATTTTAGTGCACTTGGTATTGTTTCGAAGCTTATTTGATCATCTTTCATTTGGAACTCTGACATATAATTTTTGAGACATATTTCAACATCAATTATTTGAGGAGATTATTTCTTATATTGAGTACCTTACTTTCATTCATTCATTTAATCTTGGTCAATAATTTACACATTAATTTGAGGGAATTATTTTGGAAGTTCATCCGATTTTAAGTGAATAATCATTCTAAAAGGGAGGCTCTTCGATTGATCTGCACTGCTTGGGCTCTAGACCGAATTAATTCACTTGTCTTGGTTTGATGTGCTCTACATTTATCATCACTTTGCATCATCAGTTCACCATATTGCAACATCTAAAAATCAATAAAAAAAATGAATTTATTTATTTCTTGTCCCACACAACATAGCATCATTTTCTCTCGCAATAAAAATTACTTTAAAAATTCATGCATCATATTTCTCTTTACGATTAATTACATCTTTTAGTTTAAAATCCATAAAAATCTGGAAAATACAAAAAAACACCAAAAATATTTATCTCTTTTGAAAACCAAATTTCTGAATTGTTCGAAAATTAATTCTGAACCCTCATATTACCTCCCTGAGTTTGACCTTTGGACTTACCCAACTAAAATAAATAGTAATAGTTACATTGAGACTTGATTCTCTTTATCATTTCTTGGTGTGATCACTTTTGACAATTCTTTGATTGCACGACTACAACTTCAACATAAATAATTATAATTAATTAAAAGGAAATTTTTTTAGCTCGTTAAATGGCGTCGTTGCTGGGGATGCATATGGTTTAGGATTATTTTTTAAATAGTTTAAGTTTTAGTTATTCCATCCCCGGGTAGTCTGACCCCTAGTTTTCTAGTATTTATTTCTCCATTTATTTCTCAAACCTTAAGACTAAGTCAATATTGGCTCGATCGACAAGGAATAAAGTAGTGGGAGATAAGGGCAAATAAATACAGATAAAATAACACTATCACCAAGAAACGCTAGGTGAATACACTATATATAGTTTGAACTTACACCAATTTAAACACACTATGAGAAACCTCAAATAAAAATGTTTTCAACATAGAACATGAACACAGATACGTAGAAAAATGCAAAAATAAGTGCACATAAAAATAACACACTATGTGATTAGGACACACCGATGAAAAAACTGCAAACAAAACATTTACAGATAAATATCTTCTCCATATAAATTCAGTATTGTCCAAACAAACCTTTATTATACTTTAAATTAAATTATCTATTTAATGATGGTTATTTCATTAAAATTGGAGTTAAGATACAAAAGATGACCTTTAGGGTCCCATTGTATTATATACCTATATAGTTTTATTCATTTAATTCATTCTTTATATTGCCACTCTTTTTATATTTTTAAATACTTGTAAATATTATCTGAATTATATTAAAAATATAAACGTAGAAAGAAATTGTTAAAAAGTTATTAAAATAAATAATATTCTACATTATATAGGTATGGAATACCTATAATATACATACTCCTATTTAATTAAGTGTACGTATAAACTCAGAAAAATAAAATAAAATAATCATATTTGATTAAGTGTACGTATAAACTCAGAAAAATAAAATAAAATAATTTAAAAATATATGTAAATATATTATAAATATATTAATTATGTTATATAATAATAAAAGGAAAAATACAAAATAAAATACACAGTACATAGGTATTTATACCTATGAATACACTTGTAAAAATTAACACCTAATAAATAGGTCAATAAAAATAAATAAAAATCACCTAAAAATAGTACATAAAATAAGAAACAACTTTCATGTTTGAGAAAAAAATCAATAAAATAATTTGCTCTTTTACTTTCCTTTTCTTATTTTTATTTCAATTTTGTCTTATAGTGTCTAATGTGGACCAATCAGGGAGTGATCGTAGTTGACCTTGATCAACTCCACGCTCCCAGCTTAGAGCGGTCTGTTCTAATTTTTCCCCATTTTCACCTCATTTTCCTGATCGATACAGACCACTTATGCCCCAATTTATTCTTGTGAAATCTTCACCTAACTCGGGTCTTTCACGCAGATCGAGTCGACATCAATCAACCCATGATTCCAACAAAAACCATAGGTGAAGATCACCTTTCAGGAAACTTGTATATATTCTCCTCTTCCTCCATTTTTGAATTTTAATCTCTCTTGGTTCACTTTTGACCCGTTGGATCGAAGCTTAGAGAACTCTTCTATGACGGGGAGTGATTCTCATCGAGCCACAATGAGGAGGAAGGGAAGTGTGAGGTGATTCAACCCTCATTGGAGCCCCTTCGTGCGACTTCTACTCCTGGCCACATCAGGAAGGTGAGCTTCTATTTTCTTTGTTTTTTTATTCTTAGTAGTAGCGGTAGCATAGCCGTGCATTTTAGTTCGTTTAATCCCATCCATTTTCCCTTCAAAATTCAAATCATCGTTCATCGGAGCTCTAGGCTCCAACCTCTATTCACCATGCTCTCGACTAGTTAACAACCATCCGATCACCTCCACACCTTGACCACTCCATCTTCTTTCACCCCGATCCATTTACACCATAGATCTTGCGCAGATCTTGGAGATTAGTGCTCTTCCTCTACCTCCTATCAGGATACCTCCGTCACAACCATTCCTCTTTCTCTTTGAGTTGCTAACGGGGCGAGGAGCTTTGCCCTCGACCCAAGAGTCTTCATGTGCAGGTAGGGACCATAGAGAACCCCATTTGGGGCTTGATTAATCCCTGAATAGAAGCTCCAAGTCCTTGAGATTAATCAATCTCTCAGACTTCCATCATTGAGGTCTATATCTATCTAAGACCTCAGGCCACTGCAGAATTGGCCAAGGAACTTTTTGGGTCATCCAACAGCTTAGGAGACCCTCGGGATCAGGAGTTTTGCCGGATCGAAGCTCGCACTCCGAGCCTTCTTCCCTGTTCTTCCAGACCCTCTCCCTACCGTTGGATGAAGAATGAGTACTAGGTGCGGTAGTAGCCATTCGATTAAGAGCAATACCACCATCAGATCGATCGTTGAGATCCAATCTCAGCTGCTCTTTTGCGAACCGTCATCGATCATTCATTGCAACCACATGGATAACATGTACTCCATCAACTGTCCGCCTGCACCTCTTGATGGGCATATTGCATATTCTTCCCTGCACTTTTTGTGTTTATTATTTAGTCTATAAACATTCCTCGACCATTACAATATTTCTATAATATTTGTAGTAAGGACCCTAAGCTTTCTTATATTTGCATTTTAGTCCATTCAACATCACCTCACGTGCTGTGCATGTTAGGGGGTGAGAATTTTGCATGGGTCCCCTCCAAGTTTGGTGTTATTTTTTGGTCAAGAAACTTTAAATAGTTGTGATATTTATAGTAAATTTGCACGCTTGAAACTGTCATTCTAGATAATTGCATTTATAACCTACCAATGCGGGTAGTGTATTTAATTGCTGAAAAATTTCGTATGTACCCCTGGAATTTGTTTATATTTTATTAAATGCTCTGAAACTTTATGCAAATTACAATTAAGTCCTTATATTGTGGATTTAATTTTGTATTCATCTTTTAATTATTAAAATTATCATTTTACATCTAAAAAGTTTAGGAAAATTATCATAAGTGCATGGAACCTAAATACATCACATATATTTTTCTTAGGTTAATTAAAGTTATTTCCTATTTATAAAAATACAAAAACTTTGAATTTTCTCTTATTTAGCATTTAAAAATCCATAAAAAATACAAAAAGTTTTGAAAGATTCTTAAAAATTTCATGTACGTTTATTTAGCTATATTTTGTTTCTGAAAAATTATTTGTTCAAAATAGTAAGAAAAACTCCTAAAAATTGAAAAACACAAAAAACTTATAAAATTATAAAAAATAAAAGAAAAATCATAAACATATATTTCAAATATTTGAATTTTCTTTAATATCTAGTTTTTAGGGAAAATGAAATTGGGCTCGATCTGATTTGATAGATATTTATCTAGCCTATATAAGGTTCCTTAAATTACAATTTGATTATTTTGTGTATTTCCTTATTTAAAAATCCATAAAATTTCTCAAAAATTATCCAAAAATTACAAAAAGCAGAGGAAAATTATTAAACATAAAAACATTTTGTTTGTGATTTCTTGAGTTAACTTCCTATATTTGAAAAATCTAAAACATCTCTTTTATTTTTTCTATTATATTATATATATCTACATATACTATATATTATCCTATTTTTATTTTAAATTAAAATTAAAAATTTTCATAATTTAAAATTTAAAAATCTATATAAATTTAAAAAAACACAAAAACATTTCAAAAATGAAAAATACCCAAAAAATTCATATGATGTCTACTCATTTTGTTGCTCTACTTCGTGTGCTCCTTTGCGGTTCGACACCGTAATGCTTGTCAATTTTACACATTTTAGTAGGGTATAATAAATTTTAGCTCACCAACTTTTATTTGCTTAATAATTGTTGTGGGCTAATTCTTAAAATTATCACGGTGATTGGATGTTGAGAGAAGAGAGAGGCAGCAATACAAAGATTGTCGGATCTGACCTGTTGGGCACCACATGCTTCATAAATCCCGTATTTATCATCATTAAGCATCAATATTACCTCTCTTGCTTAAGTTAATTACAAGATTCATTGACTAATTAACACTAATATCTAATTTGTGTGTTATAGATAATTGACACTATTTAATATATATTATATAACCCTATTAGTGTGCTACTATTTTGTATTTATTTCTTATTAAAATCAAATAAAAATTATAGTAATATTGTATATAAAAAGTACCATAAAATAATATCTAAATACAAAAAAATAAGCAAAACAAAAATAAAAGAATTTTTTTATATTGTTTTAATATATATTTATTTTGTATCTACATACAAATGACCTCTGATCTCTGAGTTCTACATGAAAGTTGTAGATATCATCGAGATCTACAACTTTAATGTTCATCATGTACTTTTTATTATTGAATTTCTCCTATTTTCTCCATTTATCTCGAATCCAATGGGGCCACATGGCGCCTACACGACTGACCACGTGGCCGCTTCACATCGCACCTGCTGCCTTTAATTTTGGACTATTGGATTTTAATCCAACGACCCATAGCCATCGTCAATCTCCCGATTCTCTTCTTTCAATAGTTGCACCTCTTCGCCAACCCTTAACTTCTCGCCATTTTCATAACTCCCTCTGACGTCATCCTCCCTCATAATCACCACCCAGTTAATCTCACATTGATCCTGATCTTCGCCAACTATCTGGATCTACTCATCCCTCTCTTCCCCAACCGTGAGTTGTGGTTGAAACCACGACCTTCGTTCAGCAACCTCCAAACTTCCATCCCATCACAACCTCATCTCCGACCAACTTCCATCCGATCCACCATTCCTAGACTTGCACCCTAGCCTCTCCAACCTCAAGTGATAGTACGAGGAAAGGATTGAACACAAAGATGGTTGTGCATCTCCGGTGAGATCCTCGGCCAAATCGATCGTTATTAAGCCCTTCCACAACTAATCAAGCTCAAATTTTTGACCCAGATCTTTGAGTGAATACCAAGAGCAATTCTGCTCCACTTACGGCCTACAGTATCATTCAAAATCTTCCTGGATTCACCATTTTATCTCCAAGTGGAATTCCTTATTTTCATTTGCTTTAATATTCACTAATTTATTTCATCTGAATATCATCTCTTATCTCTCATTCTGAGCATCTAGACACCTCTATCTTCTATCCATAATACATGCATTTACATCCAATGACAATAATCGTTTCTTCATCTTTGTATCCAAGTCAATACAAGTTATTATTATGTCTGAGCAAGAACCCATCTAAGCTCTATCCTTCATGACTAAAGATCTTCCCATTTTGCCTCATAATTCTTTGCTATGAACAATCTATGCTTTGTATGTGCGATGTACTACCATTGTAGATATGAAGGAGTTCGATAATCGGGAGATCACACCAGAGCTCTGATCTCCATGTTATCCCTTTGTAAGGCTTCATAGACAAGACGATGAGAGGATCTCATCGTCATCCCTTGCTTACCCCTGATTGCACGGAACCTTCACAAAGGTCATCCGATGTTCAACTGAGGCAGAGGAGCAAGGCATAGCTTTTCTGCATTCATCAGAGCGCAGCCAAAGCGCCACCGACCGTGAAGGATTTAAAGAACAAGGAAAGAGCAGTTTCCGTAGGATTATATACATTGGACGCGAATCCGACAGTTGTCATCAAGCCACGTCTTCCAGCCGAAGCAGCGGTTCAGACCTATGGTTCGATATCCTAGTATGCATCTGACCCTCGCGCAAAGTAGCAGAAGCGTCCACGTGTATCCGAACCTCCGTCACCGAACCTCACCGGGTCACATGCAATGCGCACATGACTGGGTAAATTGCAACACACGCCCTTCAGTTTCTAGTATTCACAGACAAGTTCTCATGCTTTATGTAAATTGCATATTAGACCCTACGAGTTATTGTATTTGCATTTTAGTCCTATTTGTCCTGTTTTGTAATAAAACTTGGAGTTTTTCTTACAAAATTCCCCTAGAATGATTGTTGAATATCTTCTTATCTATAGATCCAAATAAAGTTATTTTGGTCTCGTTTAAAAGCTAATTCGTTTCTCTATCTATTGGCGTGCTTTGTTAATAATTTGGAGTTGAAAATTGTGCACAAATTATTTCTTCTTCTAATGCTTAATTAGATCTTTAAATGGAGTGGAAAATTTCAATTTTATGAGCAATCAATCCTGATAATTAACTTGCTTCTTAATGGCTATCTATTAGTTATTTCTAATCATTGTCATTGAGTTAATACATGATTTAATTGTTTGTTGAAATGATTTAAGCATCTAAGTGAAATTGGAGATTATAGTTGATTTTAAATTGCTTTCAAGATAAATTATGGTTTAAAATTATCATTGGAGCTGTTTTCGTCCCCTAACTGATATCTAATTAATTCAGGGATTTTTTTTATCCTAGTTGTTCATTGTGTTTCTAATTGTCTTGTGAGTGACTGTAACTAATCCTCTGTGCATTATTGTTTTCATATAATTAATTGCATAAAAATGTGTTGAAAATCATTACTTTTGTGATATGTGCATCTGCTCAACATAGTTAACCTATAGATTGCTATTTAAAACATTTGACATTTAAAATTTCATCACTTAATTGCTCGCATCCTTGTGTTCGACTTTGGACTTCCCAGGTTATAAATTCAAGCCAATCCTTCTCACGGAGATCATTCTTTCGATTCTCGATGATATATTAATACATGCATTCATGATTCATCAGATGGCGCCTTTATCGGGAATGCGACACATTTTGTGATCATATTTGGGTCAAATATTTTTTTAATGATTTTTAGTTTCATTATTTTTGATCTTGTTTTGATTGATTGTGTCTTGTGTTGATTTGTGATTTCTACTTACTTAATTATTTTAATCTCTTTAGAATTTTTCTAAATGTTTTTGCTTTGTGGAAGGCCAGTGGAGTCGACGACTCTCGAAGGACCGCATATGCGAGGAGCTTGGAGTTACTTACTGGAGAGCCCACGAAGCAATTTATCTAGTAGAGAGATTGTTTAGATTAATTGAGTCCATTTGGTTGTGTTGTAATTAATTGTAAACTTAATTGCCTATTTACAGCGACTCTCAACTGAGATCTCACATGTGTAACAAAGGCTTGCATACTTTATTATTTTTATGCAGTGGTTAAGTTGAGAGTGGTTGAGTGACGTTTTAGATTCAAGGATTATGTCAAAAGACATATCGTAAGTCTTTTTTCCTTGATCTATCTTGTATTTTAGGACACAAACCACAATTCAAAAGAATCACAATTACAAAAGTCTTAAGAGATTTATAGACGCACGTAGCATACATTTTATTTAGTCAAATAAATTGATTTCTTCATCGCTAATAGAAATATTGATTAGGTGCGGATTTTTTGGCTTGCATCATATAGCTAGATTTATATATTCAGTCTATGCATCCACATTGAGAGTGCTAGGAAGCGTTGTAAGTATCTCTACCGACTGCAAGCATCATTGATTTCCGTTCGCATTGCATTTTTTGCTTCCTCCCTCAGTTTTACCAACTTAAGGAAAAAGGAAAAAAAGACTATACATTAGGCGATGTTTGTGGTTACCTAATTCAGTACTGAATTAATGCAAGTTGACCAAATTAAATTGGAATAAAAGGAAACTTGTTTTACGGGTGAAAAAAGCCCTCATTATTTGAATTTATTTACAAGTGAGAGAGAGACACGAACACTAGGATAGAGCCAAGCTAGGATTTTTCATATAGACTACTGATTCTATAAAAAATGATTAGCTACTTCTCAGTGAGGAAATGCAGATAGCCTGTAAATGGTCTGGATTTCCTAACAGAGTGGGTGGTTTAGAGGACACTACGTAAGGCTCCGTTCTCAAGTAACGGTAGCCGTATTTTTACGACCCGTACTTACTCCCATACTGGTTGGAAGTTGGTGCAACTAGTCATAAGAATTGGGCCAGTCTGTAGGGAAACACAAGCACCTAACAACTCATTAACTCTTTTGAGATTTGCAATTATCACCAACTAAAATTGAAAAGAAAATAAGGCCATCCTCCCCGACCTTCAATGTTGAGTTTGTGAATTAATTCAAAAGGGTTTGCACTTATTGTTTTGTGTGAGTAACTCTGCACATTCACGTGCCCAGTGGAACTAGATTTTTTTGTATCGAGCGTGCTCTAATTCCCTATCTCTTGAATTCAAAGATGGATAATTGGTTAGATATTTGCTCGGATTTTGCGATCTTGTCGCTGAATCACCCAATATCATGTTTTCACCAGTCCAATCCCCTTCTTCTTCTTCTTTAACTGGACCATCCCGGTTTGGAAATAATCCTTTTTCCGAACTGGTGTATCATGATTCCCACCTTAGGGGTTATTACATCTCAACCAACCCCTTTTCTCCTCCACTCACTGAGGAATATCATTGCCTTGATGAGATTGATTCGATTTTCTTATCTTCATCTAGATCTCACTTCGAACATTTATTTAATGAAGATAACATGGACTCACTAGAGATGCGTCCTAAGAAGCAGAATGGAGAGGAGGAAGAACGAGAGGACCCAATGCATGCATTATTTGCTAGGTTGGAAGAATCCGAGCAAAATCAAGCACTTATGCGAGCACAACTTGTCAATTACAGTTGGGTAGAGATGCACCAATGGACACGGCCTACAACCCTGGGCAATATTAAATGGATAATTAGTTGAGCCCAGTTGAAGATGAAGTTGAATACAAGTTAAAGCCGTAGTTTCTTAGTCTGCTACCACATTTCCATGGGAATGCACATGAGGAGACATACACATTCCTTGGGGACTTTGAGTTTGACTTGTACTAACCTTAGGCATCTTAGGGTTATCCAAGAATAAATTAGGATCAAAGACCTTTCTTTTGCCTTAAAGTTTAAGGCGGATTACTAGATAAAGAACCTGGGGTAGTTGTAACTACCTTTGTGCAATTCAAGGACCTCTTCTTGAAGAAGTTCTACCCTTTGAGTAGAACTACTTGATGCGCTCACGCATCACGGTTTCTCCCAACTTCCTAATGAATCCTTCTATGATTCACGAGAGAGAATCAAGGATCTCTTATCAAAGTGTCCTTATCATGGCTTAGAGCCTACCATCCTTGTTCAGTATATATATTGCGGTCTACACCCTGAGGTGCAAGGTTTGGTTAGTTGCTAGTGGAGGAAACTATACTTCACGAGGAGCAGACACTGTCTGGAAGGTGTTCGAGCGGATGACCGAGACATGTAGAGCACATACCACGAGTAGAGCTCAGCTAGAGACCCCCATTCCATTCCTATCCAATCTGATGAGATCCCCCAAGTGTACCGGCACTTGGTGAAACAGTGTACGTATAGAAGGTATGTAATGTCCTTTTTACAAGAGTTCTTGAGTAAATAAAAATAATAATAAATAAAAACAATCTAAAATCCACTTGAGTTGTATTCTCAAAATCTTATTTTCCTCCTCCGATGCTTTCCTGTGGCTCGGGGAAGAATCAAGCCGCCTTGGCTTTGCTTGGGTGCGTCGGCTCTCCTACGAATGTCGCCCTCGCTCATTGGGCCCTCGCAAGAAAGAGGAAATAAAGAATGTGTAAGAGACATAGATGTTTGAATATGAGCCAAAATTAATGAAAATAAATACATATAATATGATCAATGAATTTATAAATAAAAATATACACAAAAATATACGATTAAGAATAGTAGGTTAAAGGAAAAACCTAACTACACTCTTCGTGCCTCCGCGAAAACGGTGCCATTTTGTTGACCGCTAACCTCGGGGTTTTTCTATCAATGAATTAATTACAAAGGTCGTAGCAACCCAAAGAAGCATTAAACATCAATTTTATTAGTTCTCTAGCAAAAAAATAAATACAAAAATGTAGCAAGAGAATTTGCTATTTAATTTACATGTATATTAAACAAGATCGAAATCAGGGAGGCTACAAAAATCCCAAGGGTTATTCTATGCAATGAAAAATCAATGAAAGAATAAATGAATTTCTATTCATATTATGCTCGATTTTTATGTTTTTAAGATTTGTATATTTTTGTGAATTTTAATTTTATACATTTCTATATTCGACGATTCATCGATCCGTGCGGTTAATTTTTGATCGATCCGAATTTATCTAACTGCAATAAAATCGTTAATTCGATACCATTAAAAGGGTAGATCCCGGGACTGTCAAATGGTGCCGTTGCCGGGGAGGCAAATGACTTAGGATCACTTTAGAAAATTTGATTTACATTTTCTAGTCACTCGGGTAGTCTGATCCCCGAACCACCTTGTAATTATTCCATTTTTTCAATTATTTTTCTATTTATTTTTTCTCTCTATGACATTTTTGTATATTTTTGTGCAAGGGCCTGGTGGACTTGAAGCGACTTTATTGAAGTCGACGCATCTCGAAGTGCATCAGATACCGATAATTCGTGGATCAAGTCTGTTGTTGAGATGCCAAAAGATTTTTATTTTTGTTAACATGTAAAAAAAGAGTTTGCTTTACAACGGTTCTTGTTTGGGTTCTCGCGCATGTAAGTCATAATAAAACGTGTCCCCGTGTGTTGTGTGGTTGCTTTACGTAGAATAGGACCTGCACTTGTGGCTCTTAGAGCTTCCTAGGACAGTTTATGCTCGTATTATTTAGGACCACACTTCACCATTAAAAGACACACTTAGACCGCAAGACTTTAGCCAAAGTTGAATTCGTTCTTCACTCGCTAATAGAACTGTCTGTCTAGGAGCGACTTTTCTCTTTTACATTTTATATTGTTTAAAAATTTCAATTCAGTATTGCATCCTGCATTGTAGAGAGCTGGAGTCACTGTAAGTCTTCTTACTCAAGCATTCATCATCATTTTCTCGATTGCATCGGCTTTTTCCGATTCTCTCTCTTGGTTTTTATAACCTAGGATAAAGGAATTGGGACTAGACGGTAGACGTGATTGCTTGTATGGATTAATATCAGTGACAACTAATCTCTAAAATCAGGACTGCCAATTGAATTGGACCAAAAATTTTTTGACTAAAATTAACCCTTGTTTGAGGGAGAGCAACCCCGACCTTGATTTCAGGCTGAGTGAGGGTACAGAGTGTGTGTGCACACCCTAAGGCAGAACCAAAATCCTCGCCGTTCATATCACGTACCCCGATCTGAGCAAATATCACATGTTGAACTATCGGTTCAACTGACCAGCGCCAAGTAGACTCCGCCTACTCCGGTAGGTAGAGGGGTGAATCTGCGGTGCACGGCGACAAGTTGCTAGTAGCCTTTGCCTGCTCCGATAGGTAGATAGGGGTGAAGTTATAGCCTTGTCAGCCTCCGCCTACTCTATGGGTATATAGGGGCAAGTCCTTGAACTTTTGGCTGGTGATAGGAGCGAAGAAAGGAAGGGCGTTGGTATCTTAGGCGACAGTTTAAATAGGGGAGACGCATCCGACTTTGAGCTGACTCCCCTATAGGCCGAGTAACCTTTGCTACTTACTTGAACAATCACACTTAAAAACAACCAGACTAATCGGACTTGGTTTCGGGTCCTTCACCGTGTTGAGTGTGAGCTCGATGTTTGCTCTTGCGTTTGTCTTTGTGTCTGTCCGTGTGTGTTATCCTGTGTAATTGCACATTTTCTACCTCAATATGCTTACATTCATCCTTTCCTCTTCAAGATGTCGGGTATTGGTCCCCATTCCTCGACTATATACCGTTCATTTTCGCCTTCTTATTCTTCCATGTATCCTCCGTCATCCATAGGAGACCATTACCCATGGTCGATTCCACCTCAACCCGATTATGAAGTCAGAACTTCGACTGACTTCTCCACTTCTTCGCATTTCTCACCCACTCCATATTCGAACACTCCGGATCCACTTCCATCTTGGGATGACTGTCCTTATTCTCGAGAGCTTGCTCGAATCAATGAACCATATGAAGAGCAAGCCACTGCCGAGACAGATGACTGGAAAAATAACTTGGTCGATCGAACAACCCAAATGGAGAGGCCTGCACATCATGATTTTCCAGACTTGATTGACTTTAGTGATCAATCTTGCATTGATCAGCCCTCGTATCAGCCATTTAGAGAGCCTATACATTCACAAGATTAGACTCATGAGCTAGACTTACCAGTCCCCCGTTCGTTGACTGTATTATATGAGGCTCCGAACAATATCTGCCATTCAGATGGTCCATACTTGACCCAACATTACAAGCCAGAGTCTAGGCATGTTGAGTATGAGACACCGATATCACAGCAGTATCCTCCAATTGAGCAGAACTTTCCCATGATTCATCATGAGAATATTACATAGGATGACATCTCTAGACTTATTGAGAAAATTGAATCATTTGGTAACAAGTTGAGAGATGTCATGGAAATATTGCACTCAATTTCTACCATCTTGGGAATGAAAGTGGAAAAGGACATGAGTAGTTTTAAGGTTGAAAACAGAGCGAACATTAGGGAACCCACACATCGTGTACAACTGGAGTCAATTTTACCTCCCTCTTCTATTAATCACTTACCCTCCAATCCAGAGTCTGATCATTCATCTACCAAAAACACAAAAAAATTGAAAATCCCAAAAAGACCAAAAACATCGAAAAATCGGAAAAATCCATAAAAATAGAAAATGAAAAAGACTTTAAAAATTTGGATCCTGCACTAAGGGAAGCGCTCGATGAAGAATTGATTTTTAAACTTCCCTTAATAAAGGCCATAGATCACTTCCCCGACCTCAAGAGATTTGTAAAGAGTAAGATGATGCCCAAGAGGTCAGGCAATAAGAGGACAAGGATTGAAAGACACATAGTATCTATGGCCACCTCCTTGGTGATGGGGAGAAAGACCAAGAGCCACAGAGTGAAGCAATTGCCTAGGGTTGAATGTGAAATCAAAGACACCACCTTTACCCATGCAAGAATCGATGATGACTCACCGATAAATATCCTCCCGACCTCTGTTTTCTACAAGCTCAAACTCAGGCCACTTAGAAAGTCGAGAGAAATCGTCCAGCTGGCTGATCGATCTATCAAACGGTCGAGAGGAACCATTTCAGTCATCATTACTTTCCAAGGTACTCTACTCTAGGTATACTTCACAGTCATTGAGATTGAGTACCGAGGAGAGTTCACCCAGTCTCCTATTATTCTCTGGAAGCCGTTCTTAGGTGCAGCTAAGGCGACTACAGATTACGAGAATCGGGAGATCAATTTTTCAGCATTGGGAGCGCTTCGACCTCACCCATGCTTTGATACACTCTACTCTAAGGTGACCCGCATATCCGCTGACAGTCGTGACCATCGAGAGGTAGATGAGTCCCACCTCTCTGCTACACCTGAGAGACCGACTGTCCGTATGACCGTTGGTTCAAAGACTTCCCACACCTCCACTTCATCAACTACTTGCACCACCATCGTGACAACTTCTAAGGAAGACTCACGACCAGAAGCTTCCATTGAGTTGTTCATGATTTTTGCTGATTGTCTTGACCATTTTGATGATCCGACACAAGAGCCCAATAATGTCAAGCCAACTAAGATCAATAGCACCTTCTCGAGACGCATGCTGACTCTTCAGGAATATTCTAATCTATATGGTGACTCGTTTGATGAAGAACCCATGGTCAGCACCGCACCACATCCCGGACCTTAAAAGGAAACAACCAAGACTAAATTGACTCCACATAAAAACACGATTGCTCCCTCTTCTAGTCGGCTATCTATTGAGAGGAAGTCGAGAATTGATTCCTCGAGGTGTTCCCCTGAACCTCTTAAGGCGCTTCGTCTCCCTCTCAATGATTCAGGTTCTAGAAAATCGACTAAGAAAGTTTCATTCAACATACCAGAGAAGGAATTTTCTGAGGAGTCCTCATCTAGTCCAGATAAGGTGTCTTATATGAGTGAGCTCAGTTTGGTAGTTCTTAAGTCGTATCTAAGCAGGCAGCCATGTGTCGACCCTCGTTGGATGATCCCTTCACCGCACTACTATTCATCTGAGGACGATTCTGACAGCGACACACTTGAATATTCCTCACATCCTTGTTCAGGCAAGAAGGTTCATCACAAACTTCTTGATCCTTGTATATTCTCACTCCTTCTTGTATATATTTTCCCTCCCTCCCCAGTGATTCGAATCACTCGCCCTGGCTCCGTATCATTTCATTTCATGGCTATACTTAGGATGATCAGATGCTAAGTATAGGGGGGAGAGTGACCCGAATCTCTTCACCATTCATTGTATATTCTCTAGATCTCGTAGGTTCTCACACTCACTCCTGTCCTATACTTAGGCTGACCAGAGCCTAAGTATTGGGGGACCGATGCCCGCCGTGTATATACTCCTCCATTTCCCCTCTTAACCTCGCCCACCCCATTTTTTGATCTTCTTCTACACTTAGCCAGAGCCTAAGTATAAGGGGCAGAGCGACTTCTATACTTTTTGTTATTTTAGCTCTCCTACGCTTAGCACGAGCTATGTCTTTTTCCTCTCTTTGCGTGCTCTGAGGACATAGCACACGCCAAGTATAGGGGAGTATGCATATATTACATATATACTTTACCAATAGCTCATACTTTCACGTATTTTCACGTATTTTTGGATATATCCTGCAATAATTACGGGATGGGTCAAAATTGAAAAAAAAATTGTATAATACCTGTACAACTTTTGTAAAAATTGATTTTTTTTGTAAAATACATGTATACATGTATAATATGTATATTGTATAACAAATGTATAATTTGTATAATACTTATAAATTATTGTAACATAGGAGGTATACCAAATTTTGAAAAAAACAAAACAAAACAAACAAAAAAACAAAACAAAAAATTAGGCTTCTTATTTACTCTTGCACATCATCTCTGCATCTAAAAAAAAGAGAAAGAAAAAGAGTCTTGCATTTTCATAGCATGTCATCTGCATCTCATTCACATATCTAGCATATGCAAGGTGAAAAGTTAGTGGGTTCTGAACCAAGTTATGAGTAGATGTTTAGGAAGGACTTTATTTGACCTTGATCCACCTAATTTCAGAGGAAACTTATAGGAATTGAAGTTAAGATTTCTCAGGTCAAGTGACTTAATTCTTTGAGTCCGCAAGTCTATGTTCACATGTCATCTTGAGTAGTCTAAGTAGAATATCTCGTGCACACGCATGATTCTTATAGACAATGACCTAACATGGACAAGCACAATGCACATAGCTCTTCATTGATGAGGTGGTGAGGAGGTAGAATCCTTTAGCTTGGAGTAGCACACGGGTGGAAACATCCGTCCTCCTCTAGGGAGGGAAGTGCATCTCAACCTAGTCTGGTGATGTTGACATATAAGGACGGGATGCTGTGGGTTGCAATAATGCTTCAAAAGAGGGATAGTCTACTGGCTCAAGAGGAAAAACTCCTGATGTACATGCTGCACCTTGTATATAGTTCAAAAAAAAGAAAAAAAGAAAAAAATGCAAGAACTCCAAAAAAATAAGACAAGCCTGAGTGAAAAATAAAATACCTGTCAGAATATGTATATTAGCAAGAAGTCTGCAGCTGGATGACGTGGCTACACTAGTTAGGTATCCTGGGATAGGTAGCTACACTGGCTACCGCCCATTCTTTTCTCCACCCCTCCTCTTGAGCTGGTCGCACTTGAACTTAGAAGGGAATACCCCGCTCCTCGAGGAAAGAGTTATTGGACTGGGGAATTAGAGTTACCTTGTTAGATGAGGCTGCTTCTTATCCATTTCTGATATGGAGAGCTATTTTACACTTACATAGTACAAGTAAGAATCACAGTCATCAGAAAGTTGTGTTTGAAGATTTGTTCTGACCTGACTGTTGAGGTGTCTTGAATAGAAGACTTGTGCAACTTAAAGTCTTTTAGGTCTTAAATTCAGATCCCAAGAAGGTTCCGCCCAGCAATTAATCCAAAGGTCGAGTCAAGCTCCATTTTCAACTTTTGTTCATGACCTTGGTATGGAACCCAATCTCATTTCACTCTTGCATTTCATTTTAGTTGCTCGGGGACGAGCAAGGTTTAAGTATAGGGGGTTGATGAATCTGTGATTAATCACTCTAAATGTTTAAAATTGAGCTTTGTTCCCAAGTAATTAGGAACATATTTCCACCAATATTGCATAATTAGCATTCATGCATGCATTGATAACATCTGCATTTTAGCATTCGCATCTGCACTAAATCAGAAGCCACGTTCACTTGTAAAAATCACCCGTATATTCACCATATTTCACCTATTTGTATATATTTTATACTAACTCCAATCTGAAAAAAATAAACTCCATAGTGTATATATTACTAACACTAACTAAAGAAAAATATTGAAAAAAATACTAACTTGTAAAATTGACCAATAAAACCCGAGTCCAAGTTTGAAACTAGGAGCCTTAAAATGCGCATATCTCTCTCATACAGTGTCCAATTTAGGTCTACTCACTTTTAAAGTAATATACATTCAAAGACATTCAAAACAAGACGAATTTCATCAAAATCAGAGATCATATGTGAAACTTTGGTTTGGGCCCCTATTGTATATTGTACATATTGAACAAAATACCCTTGCATTTTATCCTTTTATATTCTTAATTATTAAAAATAAAAAATAGATTAAGTTGTAAATATTCTTTTTATATTTTATCTTTTTTTTACGATTTTTCTCTTATTTAAAAGTGACCAAAAAAATACAAAAGATAAAATGCAGTATTTTATATCTATAAGGTACCACCAAAAAATGCATTTTGTATAGATGACTTCTTTTGATTTTCGTCCCTTCACAAAAGTTGTAGATCTCGTTGAGACGAGCGACTTTCGTGTTGATCACTTTTTTATTTAAGCATTGTTATTTCTTTTTCATTTTTCTTTACATTTTATTTTCGAACTTTTTGGGAGCGACACGTGGCAGCTCCTTGAGCCGCCACGTGTCACCCCATTTTTTATTATTTTCAGAATTTATTTTATATTATTTATTATTTATTGTTATTTTCTTTATTTAATTATTTATTTACATTACTTATTTATTTTAATTTTAATTTTATTATTTTACCTTTATTTTCTCTTCTTTATTATTAGTAGCCTACTTATATTATTTTATTATTTTATTTATTTTCACCTTTTACTTATTGTCCCTCTACTTGCCTTCCACTCCAAGCCACCACTTTCTCCATCACTCCATTCACTCCACTCCTTCTCCAACTTCCCTTTCCTCCTCTTTTTATTCCCCTCATCCTCCACCGTTTTTCTTCATCCGTCAATTGAGAGACGAGAGCCATCAGCCCCCTCGTGTTGTAGGTGACAGTTGCAACACTTTTAGGTAGAGCGACGATGGCTATTTCCTTCGACGAGATCAGTGGATTTTTTATTCACGTTGCATCATAACTCCATGTCGGCTGCCAGAGCTTCGGAGCATCCACCATCTCCTTGAAGCGATGACCGGAGTTGCAGCACAGCTCCTCCTAATTGCGACGAATCATAGGTAAGTAATCCCTCTCCTTTTCCTTGTCATTTTATTGTTTTTATTTTTTTATCTCACAATTTTATTCCTTGTTGTTCATCATCAAACACACCATCACATCACCACATTTATCATCTATCACCACCACTATCATCATTCTACAAATCACAAACATTCACATACCACCACTCCATTGCATTCTCATTCCATTTTTATTCCCTGTTTACAAAAAACAAAAAAAATACACAAAAAATTAAAAATAAACACAAGGACCAGGAGGGCCCCTGCCGCCACCGCCTCCTCGGTTGCCGGCTACCCGCAGCGCCGCCCAGCCGCATCATCCGCCACCCCGCGGCCCGAGCAGGCCGCCTACGCCAGCCACACACCAGCCGATCTGCCTTCGCGGCCGGCCTGCAGCCCTGTCACCCCTCCAGGATGCCGTCAGCGTGTGGCTGATGAATCTCGTATTCATCACTCTAAATCTCATTTATTAAGCTCAAATCCCTAAAAATCAACAGCATTCTAGCATCTATTTTGCATAATTAGCATTCATGCATGTTTCCATAAGAATTGCATTTTAGCACAAAAATCTGTATAAAATAAGAAGCCAAAAATCCAAGCCAAAATGACCTGTAAATAAGCCTAACTTCCCGGATTTTTAACTCATTCATGCTAACTCCGAATAACTCAAAACCACTTCCACTGTGTACATATTACTAACAAGAATAAAGGAAAAATACAAAAAAATAACTAACTCAAATAAGTGGACCAAAAACCCAAACCCTAATTTCAGGATTTTCGGACTAAAAGCCACATATCTCCCACATCCAGTATCCGATTGAATCCTACTCACTTTTGAACTAATGTACATTCAATTACCTTCAAAACAAGACCAAGTTCAAGTGAATCGGAGCTCATATGAAAAAGTTGGGTTTTGGGCCTCTTTTGTACATTGTATATTTTCGCGGCTTTTGACCTGTTATTTTATGTATATACTTTCTTAATCAATAAAAATCCAAAAAAATTAGATTAATGTGTCTTTATTTATCTTTGATTTTACCGTAATTTTTCCGGATTTTTATCATGTTTAAAAATGACATAAAAATTATAAAACCCAAAAATCAAGGTATTCTATGTACATAGGATACCCCAAAAATTCACTTTTTACATTTGATCGATTTTGGCTTTGATGTCTTCATGAAAGTTGTAGATCTCATCGAGACGAGCAATTTTCGTGAAGAAACTTTTTTGATCCGAGGTCATTTACTATTTTTTATTGATTTTATAAATGTTTTATTTTCGGAATTTTGTGGTGCTGACACGTGGCAGCACCTGGTGCCGCCACGTGTCAGCCATTTTTGGGTTTATTTATTATTCGTTTTATTAAAAAAAAATAAATAAAAATAAAAAAATAAAAAAAATAAATAAATAAGGACGCACGTGCGTCGCACGTGCCTCCAGGGCACGTGCTCCGCACGCGCGCCCTCTCTCCGCCCCTCTCTCCACCACGTGGCGCAACAGGCGCCATCCGATCACGCGAGATCGGACGGCGCCTGTGCGTCGTCCTCCTCACGCCCTCCTTTCCCCTTTGGGACCGCCGCCACCGCCGCGAATATCGCCAGCCGATCTCCTTCCCCGTCGAATCCCACGAGAATCCCCGTCACCGATCGAATCCTCCTTCGATCTCGCGCCGCCCCAATCCGACCCTCGTCAACCCAATCGCATCCCCTTCAAATCCCATTCCCAGATCTCGCCACCCTCCTTCCATCTCCGGCGAACGCCCGCAGCCTATTTAAAAGCCCCGCCGCCCCTCCTCGTAACCCATCCGCCGTTCAACTCCAAGGGAACCTCCTCCGGTAGTGACAGCCGGCGAGCCACCTCCTTCATCGGCGTGATCCGAGGCCACCGCTCCTCGTCGCAGCTCCGCCCCGCCGCGCTGCTGCTCGCTCCGGCCATTCCCAACGCCGTCGAGCTCTCTCCCTTCCAGGTATACCCCCTCTCTCTCTCGCTCTCTCTCTTTCTCCCTCTTTCTTCTGCTCTCAGTTCCAACGATCAACGTCGCCGACTTCGCCACGACTCCGACCTTCCCCAAGCATCGTCTTCGACCACCTACCGCCGGCCATCCTCGACAACTCCATCGAGCCGCTCTCTGGGCCGTGTGTCGGCCAGAGGGAGGCCTCTGCTTCCCACCGTTCGTCCACGCCATCGACTCCTCCGTCACCAACTTCGCTCCAGCGCCACTGATCCACGGCCACCTCCACCTGCCAGCCGCTCTTCACCGACGATCGCCGCCTCCGACTCCATCCACCGCCTTTTCGCACAACCGCCGTACGCCGCAGCCGCTGGGCCCCCTTCGTCCAGGAGCTTCCCATCAGCTCCAGCGCCAAGGCCGCACCCTCCGCCTCAGCCATCGCGCCAGCCGGGTCCCAGAGCCCGAGGCCCCCCGCACGCCCCTCGCACGTGCGTGGGGGAACTTCCCAGCCATCTTCCAGGGTCACGTGCGTGGCACGTGACCTCTGGAAAAATTACGAAGAGCCCCCGGAGGTTTCCTTGATTCGCGCCTCAGTCCAGCCGCCCAAGGAGCACGCGCAAGACACGTGCTCCCTTGGGTAATTTGCAGAAAGGACCTCCATACTATTGGTAATTGCATAGACACCCCCCCACTGCAGTTTCATTTCTTTATTTATATTTGCATCTGTACCCCTGTGTTCACCTGTTATTTCGAACCTTCTTTCTACATTATTTTATTAATCTAAAAATTGCATGATGTTTCTTGATTAATTCTCTACACTTTGACATGTTGTGGACAATTTTGTGAGTGACGGTTAATTAATAAATATTTGATTTGTGAAAATTGGCATATTTTACCTGTTTTCTGCTCTGAAATTGATAGGTGATTAACCGTGGCTCTAAAAATCCCCGAAAAATCACAAATTGTAGAGTTAATTATTTTGAACATTGTGCCCAAAAAGATTTGTATTTGCACTCATATTTTATCCTGTAAAAATCATTTAGCATATTTTAGTATTTAATTTTTAATAGACATTAAACCCCACATTTTTAAGGTTTAGGATTTTTCTGAGATCCCTCACCTAGTGATAGATCTCAGATAATTTTGATCCTCGAAAATACTTAGGTTTGATATTTATTAAAATTAAATATTGAAATTCATTTTGTTTGCATTAAAAAATCCATAAAAAATTCATATTGCATCCAAAAATTCCAAAAAAATTACAGGACATCCATTTCATTGTAGTTTACATTGTGGCCAAGTTTCGTATTTTTCGGACATCGTTTGAACGTAATTTATATTTTAGTCCCTAAAATAAGGCCAAAGTTGCATATTGCACCTTACATTGCATTGAAAATTTCAAAAAAAAAAGACCGCCTCGAAAACCGAACTCGAATTTTGATAGACTTAATTCTAGGTTGTTCCTTTGCCTCCTTGTGATCGACCTTGGGACTTGCCCAAGTAAAATAAACATAAAACCACGGGATTAAAAATTGAATAATTTATTTGTGGTATTTTCTTGACCGTTTCCGATTGCCGCCTACAACGAACAACGCAATAAAAACATCTTCTTATTAGCGACATTTTCGGAATCGTCAGATGGCGCCGTTGCCGGGGAGGCAAACGGCTTAGATTTTTGTCTGAAAATTTTTGTTCGGTTTTCCGTATTCGGGTAGTCTGACCCCCGAATTTTTCATTGTAAATTCCATTTTTTCTCTGCAATTTATTTTCAGCATTTATTTTTCATATTATTTTGAGTCACTCTCTTACATTTTCTCTCTTATTTTTTTTGTGAGGTACCTTGTACGTGGAGCGGTTTTCAATAACCGACGCAACTTCACCAAAAACCGCAATTAATTTAAGATCGAGTTGAGTCGTGAGAGAGAGTAGAGTTTAGGTTTTTAATTTCTGCACTTTTAATTTCTGCAATTTTACAGCGGTGTCCGTTTGGACTCTCGCGTGTGTAAAAGACCTCTAAACTTTATTCTGTGGTGTGTCGTGGCCTGTTTCACTCTCCGGCGAGGGTGGGGCCCGACTTGAGTGGCGAATAGGATAGACCTGCACATACGGCTCTCAGAGCATTTACAATTTTTGCTTGTGCTCGTAGGATCTTAAGCCACACTTCACTTTAATTGAGACGCACATAGATCGTTCAATTTAGCCAAAAATTTAAATCAATTCTTCCCGCTAATAGAACTTTCTGCTTAGGTGCGGTTTTCCATCGACGTGCATTTCATTTAGAATAATTTTTAAAATTCTGTCTAGCATCCCACATGGAGATTGCGAGGATTCACTGTAAGTCTTCTAACTGAGCATTCATCATAGTTTTCCGCGTGCATCGGCTTTTCTCGAATTCCTCCCCCTTGTTTTATAACATAACTTTAAAGGAAATTGGGACTGGACGGTAGACGTGTATTTGTGCTCATCTAATTTCTCAGTGATCACCTCATTAAAATCGGGACTGCTAAATATATCTGATCTCAAATAAACCCATAAAATCAAGAATTTTTGCGGGAGAGCAACCCCGACATTGTTTGATTTATCTTGCAGCGAGGAGAGTAACGCACACTAGGATAGAGCCCAGCTCCAAACCTAAACAACTCGTCTAAACGGTTTGCAAGATTGAATTTATCACCAACTAAAATTGAAAAGATAATAGCCGAACTCTTGCGGCTTCATTGTGTGAGTTGGTGAAACAACCTTTGTATTGTGTTTGACTTGATCAACATCTCTCAATTTCAACAATGGAAAATTGTGGAAATTTCCGTTCGGACTCAGCGAACCCCTTTCTGACTACCACAAATTTTTCAAATGATCTGAACCTCTCTTACTCAGAACCACCTTGGGTTCAGGGACACCTTCCCCTGGACTTTTCATCAAATAATTCTCTTCAAACTATTGACGCCTATTTTTCACAATCTGAAGGTGAAAAGAAGAACATTCAAAAAATGGCTCCAAGGAGGAACAATCCCGAAGATGACCATAATGAAGACCCGATGCAACTGATTCTCGCAAGGCTGGCTGCATCTGAGCAGCAGCAAAATCTGATGAGGGAACAATTGGAAAGAATGAATGCAGAAGGAGAACCACCAATGGAAGCTGCATATAATCCCGGGCAATATAGGGTCATTAATTACTTGCAACCACCTCAACCTGAGGTTCACCATGAACTGAAGCCACACTTCATAAATCAATTACCACAATTTCATGGAAATTCGGATGAAGAACCTTATGAATTCCTGCGTGATTTGGAGCTAATCTGTTCTAATCAGAGGCACCCACAAGTCAGCCAAGATTATATCCGTCTCACTGCATTACCCTTCGCCTTGAAGGGTAAGGCGGATTACTGGGTGAAAAATTTGGGAGTGACAGTGACCACCTATGATAGGTTCAAGAATCTCTTCTTGAAGAAATTTTACCCTCTGAGTAGAACCAATCAAATGAGGACTCGCATTACTAGCTTCTCTCAAATGCCTAATGAACCACTTTGTGAGGCATGGGATAGATTCAAAGATCTGCTGCAAAAATGTCCCTATCATGACCTAGATAACAACATCCTGGTCCAGTCCCTCTATTCTGGCCTTAACCACGGGACTCAGGGTCTTGTCAGCGCTGCCTGTGGAGGAAACTACACATCCCGAGGAGCTGACACCGTCTGGAAAATACTGGAGCAAATGGCGGAGACTAGCCGTTCACAAATTGCTAGTAGATCTTACACTGATTCACTGAACAACTATCAAGCCAAAGGAGGGAAACAAACGGTCTCAGAAATAGCAGAGGACTTGCTGCCCAACATGAACATCATCACAGACAAATTAACAATGGTGGATAAAAGAGTGAACGACATCGACAACCGACTCTCTCAATTTCCAAAACAAATGGAGGAGCTCACTGAGAAGGTGTCCAAGCTTGGGATGCCTACTGCTCCTACGGTACCAATTTATCATGTGCATCATGTCCAAGAGCAGCCAGGCTCTGGACAACCGCTACCATGGACTCAGGACCAATCCTACGTCCAACCTTCCCAGCAGTCACCCCCTCCAGCTGAGACAGTCGTAGAAGCCCCTCCTCTGACATTCGAGATAAACGGCATTTGGTACACACAGGATAATACCCGACAGGGTAATCTGGGGGACCGTCAGCAATATCAGCGTCCACCCAACTCATACAATGCCGCTCCACAACACAATCAGTCCTCAAGGCAGCAGCAGCCACATGACCGTCAGACCCAGCCTCAACAACATCGTCAGCAATATCAAGCTCCAAATCAAGCATCTCGATCATCCAAACCTCCAGAAGACTCGATTGATATCCAAAGACAAATGCTGGAGGAAATTCGCAGCTTCCGGAGTGAACTGTACGACCTACGGGTAGATGTTAATCGTCTATCCCGTTGGAAGGAAGAGCAGACTGCACCTGTCACAGCCATTCCCGCTCAAGTTCAAGCTAACCCCAATAGCTTGAACAAAACACAATCATCTCAACACAACAATCAGGTATATTACTCAGACTTTTCCACATCTGACTACGAGACCCTTTCGTTTAACAATATCAATGCCATGTCCCTCAGGAGCGGAAGGACCGTGGTCGTACCTGACCGGGCGAAGGAAGCTGACCAACATGACTCAGAAGATCAACCGGAGGATACTTCTGAGGATGGAAACGAAGGACACCCGAGGATTTCTGCCCGAAGGAAAGGAAAAGCATCTATGGAGAATAAAAAGGACCTTGAACCTCTAGTTGCTGCGAAAACACCTTTGTCATTATTTCAGCAACATGATGATGATCCAGAACATTTTGATTGTAATAAGAACTCCAAATTCAATAAAGATGCTCTTATTTATAATTCTGGATATCTCTCTCCTGTCTCAAATGCTTCCATTCCTTTTCCCCATGCGCTTAAGAAGGGAAGACAAAAGAAAACTATCCAAAGCGACCCAGTGATGGAAAAATTTTGTCAACAAAACATCACCGTAAAAGTGCCCTTTGATCAATATGTGGCCAGTAACCCTGCATTCCAGAAATACCTGAAAATGAAATGTACTCCTACCCGGACCCGCACAAAGAAAACAAACCAATTTGTGGAGACTCATGTTCTGACAGTGGCCACCACCAAATGCGTGAGAAACCAACATTTACCAAGGAAGAAAAGAGATCTGGGTGCGCATTATGTGGAAAGCCGCATTGGCGGTATCGCATTCGCACGTACACTTCTTGACAATGGTTCTTCCATCAATCTTCTCCCCTTGGCCTTATATTATCGATTGGAGTTAGGACCTCTTCAGAAATCACTATCTATACTCCAATTTGCAGACAAATATACTAAAAGACCTAAGGGAGAAGTGAAAAATGTTATCATTATGGTTGAGGGTACGGAATACAAAGTGGACTTCACCGTCCTTGACATGGAGACCCCGAACCATTGGAAAGAGTCGCAAATCATTTTGGGAAGACCATTCTTACGAACCGCCAAGGCTGTATTCGATTACGGCACTGGAATGATGAAATTCCGCTCCCTAGATGGAGAAGTGGATTTGGAAATGAGACAAACAAAATGGCAAAGACCCGATTCCGAATCTACCACTGAAGAGGCTGAAACATCTGAGTGTAATCTGATTAGAACTACCGGACCTTGGGACCAACTGCCAGATCTTCACATGGATACCCTCGCATCAGAAGAAGCAACAATGCGCCATACAGTGTGTGATCTTTTACCTGACAAATCTGAACACCTGTACAATCTTGATGACACAGAACGCCTTTCGGATTGGTCCATCCCCCCCTCTTCCGAAAAATTCAATGACGAGTCGGACGCGGCTTTGGCTGAATTACCGCACTACATTTGCGATCCGACTCACCTTCCTTCAAGACCAGTGGCTAGCATCTCACAGAATGATCAACAACCAACAATCACCGAGCCAGACTTAAAAGACCTTCAGCCAGATTTGATTGATGATGCAGATTTGCCAGAGCTGAAACCTCTCCCTCCCACCCTGAAGTATGCATTTCTCAATGGACCCAAAGATAAATTCCCTGTGATCATCAGCTCATCTTTAACCATGGATCAAGAATCTAAGCTTCTAGAAGTCCTTGAGCGAAATCGAAAAGCCATCGGTTGGACTGTGTCGGATCTCGTCGGAATCAACCCTGCTCTCTGCTCGCACCAAATTTATGTTGAGGATAATGCAAAGCCTTCCCGTGAATTTCAAAGAAGACTAAACCCCAATCTTCGGGAAGTGGTTAAGAAAGAGATAGAGAAATGGTGCAAAGCAGGTTTCATATACCCCATCTCTGACTCCAAGTGGGTGGCCCCCCTTCATGTCGTCCCGAAGAAGTCGGGAATCCAGATGGTCACCAACGAGGAAGGGGTTGAGATCGCGACACGAGTACCTACGTCGTGGCGTGTCTGTGTCGATTACAGGCGCCTGAATGCTGCGACCAAGAAAGATTACTTTCCACTGCCATTTATTGATCAAATCTTGGAGAGACTTGCAGGGAAAGCATTCTTCTGTTTTCTTGATGGGTACTCTGGCTACAATCAGGTAGCTATCGCTCCCGAGGATCAGGAAAAAACCACATTTACATGTCCCTTCGGTACCTACGCTTTCAAGCGCATGCCATTTGGGCTTTGTAATGCCCCAGGCACATTTCAGCGGTGCATGATTGCCGTATTTGCCGAAATGGTGGGTGATTTCCTGGAAGTCTTCATGGATGACTTCTCGGTCCATGGTGATTCATTTGATACATGTTTAGCGCACTTGGACCGAGTCCTCAAAAGATGCAGGGAGGTTAATTTGGTACTCTCTTGGGAGAAAAGTCACTTTATGGTGACTGAGGGTATCGTGTTGGGGCATGTCATCTCCAGAAAGGGAATGGAGGTCGACCCTGCCAAGGTGGATGTGATCAAGAAACTTGAGCCACCAACCAACGTCAAGTCAGTGCGGTCTTTTCTAGGGCATGTTGGATTTTATCGAAGGTTTATCCCTGATTTTTCAAAGATCGCCCGCCCACTGACTGAGCTCTTAGGAAAAGACACCGAGTTTATTGTAAATCACAAGTGTCTTGAAGCCTTCGAACTCCTGAAAAAGAAAATCTGTGAATCGCCGATATTACAAGCTCCTGACTGGTCTCTTCCCTTTGAGATCATGACTGATGCATCGGATTTTGCGGTCGGAGCTGTGCTTGGACAAAGACGGGATGGAATCCCTTATGCGATTCACTACGCGAGCAAAGTATTGGATCCTGCACAGAAAAATTACACAGTGACTGAAAAGGAAATGCTCGCGGTTGTTTGGGCCCTTGAAAAATTCAGATCATATATATTGGGCTCCAAGGTGACAATCTTCACGGATCATACTGCAATTAGATACCTCATGGATAAGAAAGATGCCAAGGCACGACTTTTGAGGTGGATTTTGTTAATCCAGGAATTTAATTTGGAGATCAAAGATAAACTTGGAATAAAGAATGTTGTTGCTGATCACCTTTCCCGAATTGAGAAAAATGATTATCCTGATACTGGACCTATTAAAGAGACTTTTCCAGACGAATCTGTTTGCACGATTGATTCAACCCCATGGTATTCCAACATCGTAAACTATCTTGTCTCCAAGAAGGTTCCCTCTGGTTGGACAAAGAAAATGATTGAAAAACTAAAGTCGGATTCAAGAAAATACCATTGGGACGATCCTTTCCTTTTCTATGAAGGTGCGGATTGTGTCTGGAGAAGATGTATTCCTCAGGAAGAATACCAGAGTGTCCTCACACATTGTCACACTCTCGAGGCTGGAGGGCACCATTCGGGGAAAGAGAACTGCACACAAGGTACTCCAATGTGGATTTTACTGGCAGACCTTATTTCGTGATGCTAATGATTTTGTACGGTCTTGCCCGATTTGTCAAAGGATGGGAGGGACTGTTGGATATAGAGACGAAATGCCCATGCAACCAATGATTTTCTGTGATGTGTTTGATGCATGGGGGATTGATTTTATGGGTCCCTTTCCCAATAGCAATGGATTTGAGTACATCTTGTTAGCTGTTGATTATTTGTCTAGATGGGTAGAGGCTATTCCGACCCGAACCGCAGACAGCAAAACCGTCTGTAAGTTTATCAAGGATAATATCATTGCAAGGTTCGGGATACCAAAAGTTTTGATCTCTGATGGAGGTAGCCACTTTGTGAACAGGGAAATGAGATCTTTGGCTAAGGAGTACAAATTTGAACATCGAATAGCCAATCCTTATCATCCACAATCTAATGGCATGGCAGAAGTTTCTAATCGAGAAGTGAAGAGTATACTTCAAAAGTTGGTTCGTCCAGATAGGAAGGATTGGTCAAAACTGTTAGATCAAGTTCTTTGGGCCTATAGGACAGCTTATAAAACACCACTCGGCACTTCACCCTTTAGGATGATCTATGGCAAACCTTGCCATCTTCCTGCTGAGCTGATTCACAAATCTGAATGGGCAATCAAAAAGTTGAACTGGAGTTGTCACCTTGGGAAATTATGTCGAGACCTAAATCTGAATGAGCTAATTGAAATCCGAAATCGAGCATATGAAAACAGTGTGATTTATAAGGACAAGGTCAAGAAATGGCATGATAGACACATTCGAGATAAAACCTTTGTCCCTGGGCAGAAAGTCTGGTTGTTTAATGCTCGATTAAAGATCTTTCATGGGAAACTGAAATCGAAATGGACGGGTCCCTATGTTGTCATCGATGTTCATACCAATGGAAGTGTGGACATTGCAGAACTCAAAGATGATGCACAACCTTTCTCAGTGAATGGACAATTACTGAAGCCATACATAGAATCATCCAAAGAACATACAGTGCAAGTTGAGGTCATCTATTTCACACAGAGGAAGGACATTGACGAAATATCAGATCAGACCCAACCTCCCTCCCAACCACATCGGTCTCCTTGTACAGCTTCTTCCTCTACTTAGGCCAAGGCCTAAGTATAGGGGGGGGACCGATGCCATCTGTATATACCATTTTCCTCATCACATTCCGATATCTCGCTCACTCCACACCCATCCTTCTTTTATACTTAGGCTGACCAAAGCCTAAGTATAGGGGGAACCGACACCCACCTATATATACTCTCCTCATTCACATACCCTGACCGCTTCATTTTTTCTTTTTTTCTTTTCCGCTCTTCTTCTATACTTAGACTATTCACAGTCTAAGTATAGGGGGGCGATTTTTGTAAATCTTTTTCTTTTTCTTTTTTACTCTCTTACGCTTAGCCCGAGCTATGTCTTCTTTACGCTTCTTGTGCTTTGAGGACACAGCACTCGCTAAGTATAGGGGGGTCTGTATATATACTTTATATATATTTTAGCCATACCTCGTACTTTCGCATAAGTCTATATGTATTTACGGGGTGGGTTTTTCTTAAAAAATTAAAAAAAAAAAACAAACAAACAAACAAAAACAAAAAAATGTTTTCTTTTCCACTAACACTGACCTTGCCCAAAAATTTTGAAAAATGGCTTCTTATTCATTTTTTGCATTAAAAAAAAAATCAAAATCAAAAACAAAAAAAAATGTGTCTGCATTTCACACACTCGCATTTCATCAAGCATCGCATTTGCATATGTGAAAAGTCTTTGGGTTCTGAACCGAGTTATGAGCCGAAACCGAGAGTGGTCTGGACTTAACCTTAATCCACCTAATTTTCAGAGGAACTTCACCGAGAAATGGAATTTTAGAGTCTTCAGGTCGTTGACTTAATTCTTTGAGTTCCACATGACAATGTACAGCGTTTGACTCTTAGTGTCTAACCTGGTCTCTTCATTCTGGGTACAACTCTGGAATAGGGAATTAATTTGTACTCTCGCACTATGCACTTAGCTCAACTCAAACATATGTTGGAAGACTGTGTGAGTTTCTTTTCTGGTAGCGTGGAAATCTAAAGACCGGAGTACGGGTTGAAATAAAGCTTCGGAAAAGGGATGGACGGCTGGGCACAATTTTTTCTAAGACCCCAAAAGATGTACGGAAAAAAAGATGCTATATCCGTAGGGGCATAACAAGATCCAAGCAGAATCACCAAAAATTCCAAATACAAAGAAGCAACTACCAAATAAAATCTGACCAAAAAGGTCCAAGCTTCCAGAAACCTGCAGATCTTGGTGGAGACTCGGCTACACTGGCCATCTTCACAAGGAGAGGTGACTACACTGGCCACCCTCCAGTTCTTTTCTCATTCTTCTATCTTCTCCCCCCAATTCGATTGTGAACACAGCGCGACAGACCTTAGAAGGAAATACCTGACTCCCCGAGGACGAGTTACTGGAGAGGAGGCTTGCGCGGTAGTCCGGCATTCTGGGTGGGAAGAGCTAAAATATTTCACACACAAGAGTCGGTTATTCAATGTTCAAAGAGTATACTTTGGAAAGATGATTGATCTAAGATGACTTCTGAGCCGAAACTGTAGCAATGATGTGTAGAACTTGAGGGCTGTTGATTTTAAAATTCTAAGTCTCACAGAAGTTCCGACACACAAATAATCCAAAGGATGAGTTTAGACTTACTTTCACCTTCAGCTCATGGTCTTGGTATGGAACCCAATCTCATTTCACCTCATGGCATTTCTTTTTATGCTCAGGGACGAGCATGGTTTAAGTATAGGGGGATGATGAATCTCGTATTCATCACTCTAAATCTCATTTATTAAGCTCAAATCCCTAAAAATCAACAGCATTCTAGCATCTATTTTGCATAATTAGCATTCATGCATGTTTCCATAAGAATTGCATTTTAGCACAAAAATCTGTATAAAATAAGAAGCCAAAAATCCAAGCCAAAATGACCTGTAAATAAGCCTAACTTCCCGGATTTTTAACTCATTCATGCTAACTCCGAATAACTCAAAACCACTTCCACTGTGTACATATTACTAACAAGAATAAAGGAAAAATACAAAAAAAATAACTAACTCAAATAAGTGGACCAAAAACCCAAACCCTAATTTCAGGATTTTCGGACTAAAAGCCACATATCTCCCACATCCAGTATCCGATTGAATCCTACTCACTTTTGAACTAATGTACATTCAATTACCTTCAAAACAAGACCAAGTTCAAGTGAATCGGAGCTCATATGAAAAAGTTGGGTTTTGGGCCTCTTTTGTACATTGTATATTTTCGCGGCTTTTGACCTGTTATTTTATGTATATACTTTCTTAATCAATAAAAATCCAAAAAAATTAGATTAATGTGTCTTTATTTATCTTTGATTTTACCGTAATTTTTCCGGATTTTTATCATGTTTAAAAATGACATAAAAATTATAAAACCCAAAAATCAAGGTATTCTATGTACATAGGATACCCCAAAAATTCACTTTTTACATTTGATCGATTTTGGCTTTGATGTCTTCATGAAAGTTGTAGATCTCATCGAGACGAGCAATTTTCGTGAAGAAACTTTTTTGATCCGAGGTCATTTACTATTTTTATTGATTTTATAAATGTTTTATTTTCGGAATTTTGTGGTGCTGACACGTGGCAGCACCTGGTGCCGCCACGTGTCAGCCATTTTTGGGTTTATTTATTATTCGTTTTATTAAAAAAAAAATAAATAAAAATAAAAAAATAAAAAAAAAATAAATAAATAAGGACGCACGTGCGTCGCACGTGCCTCCAGGGCACGTGCTCCGCACGCGCGCCCTCTCTCCGCCCCTCTCTCCACCACGTGGCGCAACAGGTGCCATCCGATCACGCGAGATCGGACGGCGCCTGTGCGTCGTCCTCCTCACGCCCTCCTTTCCCCTTTGGGACCGCCGCCACCGCCGCGAATATCGCCAGCCGATCTCCTTCCCCGTCGAATCCCACGAGAATCCCCGTCACCGATCGAATCCTCCTTCGATCTCGCGCCGCCCCAATCCGACCCTCGTCAACCCAATCGCATCCCTTCAAATCCCATTCCCAGATCTCGCCACCCTCCTTCCATCTCCGGCA